>CAUYPK010086654.1:0-106583 GCA_963574355.1 Loris lydekkerianus | reverse complement strand
GCCCAAGTGCCCATCGACCCACGAATGGACTAGCAAACTGTGGTACATGTACACCATGGAATACTATGCAGCCTTAAAGAAAGATGGAGACTTTACCTCTTTCATGTTTACATGGATGGAGCTGGAACATATTCTTCTTAGCAAGTATCCCAGGAATGGAAGAAAAAGTATCCAATGTACTCAGCCCTACTATGAAGCTAAATTATAGCTTTCACATGAAGGCTATAACCAAACTATACCACAGGACTTTGGGGAAAGGGCCAAGGAAGGGGAAGGGAGGGGGGAGGTTTAGGGGGAGGGAGGGTAGTGGGCCGGGCCACATCTATGGTGCATATTTTTATCTATAAAAAAAAAAAAAAAAAAAAAAGAAAGATTGTAGCACTAACTAGCTCTGAGTTCCATAGAGACCCGATAGCTATTTGTAAAGAGTTGTCTTTCTCAGCCATCCTATGTATTTCTTCTTATAGGAGAGACGTATGGCAGTTTTGGATATACAGAATACATTTGAATCTCATTCAATAGATGCCTTTAAAAGACTGATCTATTAGAGGAAAAGGTTTGAGCAGCCCTGCACATGAACCTCTCCTTGTTTTGTTGGTTCTTTTTTCTGAGCTGTTACAAGAGGTAATCTATCTGTACCCCAGCTGTGTTTGAGAACTGCCAGGATATCTCATGTGTGCTCATAAATGTATCAAGTACCAACAACAACAACAAAAAAATAGCCGGGCGTTGTGGTGGGTGCCTGTAGTCCCAGCTACTTGGGAGGCTGAGGCAAGAGAATCATGAAAGCCCAAGAGTTTGAGGTTGCTATGAACTGTCATGCCATGACACTCTACCTGGAGATATAGCAAAACTCTGTCTCAAAACAAACAAACAGACAGCTCATAAATTTCATTTTTCAACAATGCTCAGCCAATAAGTTCCCAACATTTATTCAAGATCTCAGACACATGACTGATAGGCACCACAAATAGTCTAACCAAAGCCCTCTTAGCATCTTCAGTCACTTTGGAATCCCATGAGCCTAGAAATGAAAGAGCAGAGTGAAAAATACTGGTTTGTGCCTGTAGTTGGGAAAATGCAACTTCACTTTGGGAAGAACCCGCAGCATTTTATGTACCCACAAGATGGCAGTATTGGACAGGGGGCTGCAGAGCCTGAACTGAGAATATTGGTGAAAAGCCAAAAGGTCACCAAGTGCAAGAGTGAAGAGGGTTGCCTAAGGAGTGTAGAAAGCTTGGGAAATGGAAATCTGGGTCAACTTCTAATTCCAGGATTGTGTTTGTAGAAATACTATAATTTGATACATCCTGTTGCTGTTCCATTCTTGAGAAAGAACCAAGTGAAACTTACGCGCCCTTTTGATTTTTAGTTACATTTTCCTATGGTTTATCTTATCCAGGGATTTCTTTTAGGAAAGAAGTTGCAGGATAAACCCACACATAACCCAGTGCAACCTTTCTAACACAAAAAATGTAATCAACTGACAGGTGCAGTGACTCACATCTGTAATCCCAGTGCTTAGGGAGGCTGAGATGGGAGGATCACTTGAGGCTGCAAGTTTGAAACTAGCATGGGCAGCATAGAGATACAATCTGTACAAAAATTTAAAAAAAGTAGCCAGGCATGGTGAACACACCTATAGTCCTAGTTACTCAGGAGGCTGAGGCTGGAGGATTACTTGAACCCAGGAGTTCCAGGCTGCAATAAACTGTTATCACACCACTGCACTCCAGCCTGAGTGACAGAATGAGACTCTGTCTCTTAAAAAATTAAAACAAAAATATTTAATCATTGAAAGACAATAATTTTTCAAGAAATGCATAAATTACAAAATATTTATCAAGATGGATTTCTTTGGCTGGGTGTGGTGGCTTATGCCTATAATCCTAGCACTCTAGGAGTCCAAGGCAGGAGGATCGCTTGAGCTCAGGTCGAAACCAGCCTGAGCAAGAGTAACACCCCATCTCTACTAAAAAATTTTTTTAAAAAGAAAATTTAGCTGGGAGTTGTGGCAGGCCCCTATAGTCCCAGCTACTCAGGAGGCTGAGGCAGGAAGATCACTTAAACCCCAGAGTATGAGGTTGTTCTGTGAGCTAGGCTGATGCCATATCACTCTAGCCTGGGGCAACAACATAAGACTATATCTCAAAAAAAAAAATTTCTTTTACGTTCTTAAGTTTTAAAGTGTTTTGGTGCATTAGTAGATAGTAACCATCAGTTACTTATACTGTTACCATTTCAGATGATTACAGGAGCACCGGGCATGCTGGTAATTTCTTTTTTAATTTCTTTGTCTAAATATACACCTGGTTTATACAATCTGGATGTAATGTTTTGACCCTCAGAAGGGTATGCATGCAAGTGTGTGAGTGTGTGCTTCTGTGGTACACTGGGAAGTTTATTTTTAAAAGGCCAAGACAGTTCCTAGTGCCTTTGGAGACTCCCTGCAGGCCATCCTCAGCCTTCCTACTCCTGGGTACCTACAGGGCATAAGGATTTGTCAAGAGGACAAATTACAGCAACCATAAATCAGACCATAAAGATTCTATTTTCCACAAGAAGAGCCCTGCTTTTACCTTAGGAAAGGAGAATTCTAGGCCCTTTGGTTAAGTGGGATAGGTTACAAGGGAAAACCAGTGGGATAGGTTACAAGGCCCTTTGGTTAAGTGGGATAGGTTACAAGGGAAAACCTTGCTTTGACAGGGCTGGACAGTTTTAGTAACTTACAGCATAGGCCCTCAAGTCTAGGGCTGGAACTGAGGAAATCAAAAGAAAAAGTGAGGAAAGTTATTTTTTATTTTTTTTATTATATTACATAAAGTTAGACTAAACAAGATTTAAAATAACAACATTCATTATTGACATTATAAATTGGTGTACCCTTTTAAAAAAACAAAATGCAAAAGACTTTAAAAAGGACTTTAAAATGTTTCTATACTTTGACCTGGTAAAAACACTTATAAGAATTGTGCTAAGATAATAATTCAATAGAAAGAAGAAAGGAGCTATGTACCAAAACATTTACCTAAGTTCTTTCATTTGTAGCATTCATTCAAATAATTTGGTACCAACACCACCACTGCTGCCAGAAAAGAGACCTCTGCAAAAATATTCTTTGTAGTATTATCTATAATTCTCAAAAACTAGAAAAATTAAATGTCAAACATTATGATATAATGGTGATTAGATAGATTAAGGTATACCTAGCTACTGAATAAAACATTAAGCAGCATTAAAAGTAAGTATAAGTACCATTTAGTAACATTTAAAAAATGCTAATCTCACGAGGTGTAGTGAAAAATGATCTGCATGTCCCATGATCTGCAAAAGGACAAGGAGCACAGTCCCTGTGCTGCTGGGTCAGGACTATTCCAGTTGTAGCAATGAACTGTCCGAACAGTGCCTGGTGCACAGGGTGTTCAGGGGGGCAACAAGTAGATTCAGTGTATAACTATGTCTCTAAAGAGAGTCCTGTAATCAGCATCTGTCTGGCAACTTTTGCTTTGTTGCAGAAATGAACTTGGTGTCAAAATATCCATGACAGTGGACTCAGCTTCCATATGAATGGCCCTTTGGTCTCAGTCATGCTAAGAACTCTGCTGCATTCCTGAGTGCAATCTGCAAAATGGAAACAAAGAAATTATTACTGCCCCCAATCTTCACCTGACACTGATCTGAATTAGTGGAACATAAGATGCTATAAACAGCAAAGGGAAATAAACTCTACCCCTTTTACAAAGTAGCATTCACTTTACAGATCATCCACTTTGTGAATTATATAAGTTAAAAGCTTGATTTCCCCAGGTCTCCCTTCCCTCATCATTTAACAGACTTTTTACCTTCCTTTCCTTGCTATATACACAACTGTACATTAGTTTTCATATTAGTCAAAATCATACATAGAAAGGCAAATTGGTAGAAATATAAATCATTGATCATATATTCCAACCAAATATTAATGATTTATGGATAGGGTTACAAGTTTTGTAGGAGGGTTTTTTTTTGTTTTGTTTTGTTTTGTTTTTCTTGGTCAGATCTTCCCTGCAAGAGTCCAAAATAATTGATAGCTAATTATATACTGATTTTTGTGCAGATACAGTATAAGCTGATAAAATTCCAGGTTCCTAACCACATAGCCATTAGAATCAAAGTGACAGTACAGGGAAAGCAGTAGGCCTGGAAGAGGTTGCCCTGACTCAGCAAGCTCCCTCCAATATATCAGGTTCTCCTTGAGACACTAAATGGCTTTTACAACTTTATTTACAAAAGATCCGACTGTTGCCACTACCACTCCACTGGGTGAATAGTCAGAATGAGGGAAATTCAAGTCAATTGTGGTTGTCTGAAAATGTCAGTGAGAGAGACTTTAATTATTTCGTGAATTATTTCTTACATAAGTTAGAATAAGTATTAAAATTATCTGTAAAAGATTAATTCTGTCTTTGTAACTATTTTGGATAAAAAAACGAATTGCTGATGAGTTATTAAAATAATTCTAAATGCCATCTGGCTTTTATGTAGAGATTTCCCTCTCCTTCCACTTTCATCATAAGAGATACTTAAATTTTGAATTGTTCTTTAAATGCTGGTCATGTTTAATCCTTGTCAAGTTTTGACGTATGAGTAGAAAAGTGACAGAGGCACAGATTGTGAATTAAGAGCCGTTTCAATTAAAGCTGTCACAGAGGTCCCCTTCGATTTACCTGTGCACGGTTTGCTCATGGGGGAGTGCAGTGTGGGGGATGGAGATGGAGGATAGGGCCAGAAGAAAGATGGATAATGGGCTGAGTTTGAGAAAGTCACTTTCCAAGGACTATTGTACCCTGCTGCTCCTAAGAGGGCCTATCCTCCAACAGCAGCCAAATTCCCAGTCATGAGGCCAGCATCTAGAAAGGAAGAGAATTAAAAATAAAACCAAAACCAGGCATCACTTTCCTAGATTAACTTTCTTTTCCTTTTATTGCAATGGTTTTATACATGAACGGGCTACATTTGCCTCTGCAGCCAAAATAATTTCCATCTTGTATTGTGCCTATGGTAAATAAATTGGAACTCAAGCCTTCAGAGTTTGAGGAGTTCCTACAGCTCTGCATGCGAGCCAGGACTGAGGGGCTACATGCATCAGTGAGTAGCCACTGTGCTCTCATCTGACCCAGCGCCAAGAATGAACCTGTCCTCCAGAAAGTAATGGAAGATTCCAAACTTTTAGAATTACAAAATTTTGTACTTCTTATTAGCAAATCCAGGACGCAAAAGTCACATGCATTTAGAAAAAAAAGTTAATTCAGGACAAAAAAGATACATGCATTTTTAAAAAATTACTCTGGGAACTGGATGCACAATGCGTCTGTCTGTGCCAACCAGACGATTGGCAAGAGGTCTGCACATAACCTCCACTCACAGACATGGAAGAGACTTCCTCTGGGCTTCTCTGTCATCCCTCCCATATTAATGAGTAGGTAGGATGATGTTTTAGTATCTTGTTTAAAGAAACATGAATGGTGGGCTGTACTCTGCATTCTCACCAAGTTTTCTTTTTGCTTTGTGGAAACTCAAATGGAGGGACAGTGAAAGGCAGGACTGGTCAACCTCATTGAAAATGGTAGAAAAAAAAAAAAGAAAATAGGACATTTTTTAAATAAAAAATATGGAGTTCACTAAGAAAAGCATATAAAACCCACGTGTTCAGCGCTCAACCGTTTGTTAAAGTTAATAAAGGCAATATATTCTTGCAAATTTTTATAAAATAAGAGACTAAAGTTAAAATTTTCTATTTTCTTTTTCCTTGTGCGGTTCTCTCTCCCACTCCCTAAATCACAGTCACAAATTTGATGTATGCCTGGTTGACATATCTATACTATGCCATATGTATAAATGTACCCATAAATAATGAATTTTGTGGGCTTTTTATAAAATTATATAGATGCTAAATGGACATTGCTTGTATTTGCATTTAAAACAAATACTGAATATATATATGTATATAAAGATTAAATGGTAATTTAATTTATACAATACCAGAATGGCAATTATTTTCCTTTTTCTTTTTCTTTCTTTCTTTCTTTCTTTTTTTTTTTTTTTTGAGACAGAGTCTCACTGTCACGCTTGGTAGAGTGCCATGGCGTCACAGCTCACAGTAACCTCAAACTCTTGGGCTTAAGTGATTCTCTTGCCTCAGCATCCCAAGTAGCTGGGACTATAGGCACCCGCCACAATGCCTGGTTATTTTCTTTTTCATTGCAGTTGTCATTGTTGTTTAGCTGGCCCCAGCTGGATTTGAACGCACCAACCTCAGTGTATATGGCTGGCACTGTAACCATTGTGCTATGGGCACCGAATCTAACAATTGTTTTTAATTCATTTCTCGACTCATGCACAGTCTAGCAACATTCTATACCATTGACTTTCTGTTAAGCAAGGAAGGGCTGAAAGAGGAACTATGGGTTGCCTAATCTTTCCCTTTCATTTTCTGCCATCATGTCCAGTGTAAGGGGTTGACTAATACAGGAAGTAACGTGAGTAATTTAGGGTACAAGTCAGTTCCAAGGTCATTATGATTCTTAGTTTGCCAATTTGAAGCAAGTTCCAGTTTAAAGGGAAAGTGTGGCCTCTTGGAGAGGTCAGCTTCCTATGTACTCAGTTGGAGACACACCTTGCTTACCAGTTCTTGCTCTGAGTCCTGCTGAGCTCTCCTGTGTCATGGGTCCACTGGAATTCTGTGTTCATGGGGCATCTTGAACATTATATGTAATGGGATAGGCTTATTGTACCTAGCTCCTCTGCTCGACATGCTCCACTGTCCCATCAAACATCACCTAAAAGCACAAGTACAAAAGTAAAATTACTAAGAATTTCAAATGGTAAAAACAGAGCATTAAACTTAACACAGGGCCCTTCTTATGGCAGAGCCCTACAAGACTAGATGTGCTCATGAAGCTGGCCTACATCTACATGAGAGTTTCTTTGGCATACATGGTCAAGAGGTGGGTTCCTGAGTGATTATGCACATTGTCAATTTTAACCTGATATTACCAAAATGGTTTCCATCATGGCCGTGAAAATTTACACTGATACCAGTAACAGGTGAATGTTTCTATTGGCGCAGAGTCTCACTCATACGAAGAAAATGCCATGAAGGCTACGTTGAACAGCTTGATGAGAACATTTCAGATTGTATATGAAACTAGCACATTGTACCCCTTGATTGCACTAATGTACACAGCTATGATTTAACAATAAAAAACCAAAAACAAACAAAAAAGATATATTACTTATGTTTTCCCATTTGTGTTATTTGTTATTTCCCTCTGGGGTTTAACAACTATTTTTATTTGTTTATTCTGGGGGTGTGGGTTTCTTCCCGGGGAACTACTTGTTTTACAACCTTTGCCCATTTATCTACTGGGCTGTCTACCTTTAGGTATTGATTCGTAGGAGCTTTTTGGTTTGTTTCTTAATACATTCTCAATACTATTCTTGACTGTTGTAAATCTTGCCAATATCTCCTCTCAGGGTACTTCTCATCTTTTAACTTTGTGAACTGGGCTTTTTTCCTACAAAAACTTAAATTTTGTACTTCCCAAGTTTATTAATTTTTCCCATTATTATTTCTGGGATTTTTTAGTTTCTTTCTTGATCTAAGATAACAAAGGTATTCTCCTATATTTTTTTCTAATAGTTTTAAAGACTTTTAAAAAATTGTTTTCCTCAAGATGAGGTATATATTAACTAGTGCAAGGTAAGCGTTCCTAATTCTATATGAAATCAGCACATTGTACTCCATAAGTGCATTTATGTATACATGATCTATGTGTTTATGATTTAATAAAAAACAATTTGTTTTCTTTTAAGTTTTAAATACTTGAGCCATCTTGAGTTTATTTTCATGTATGGAGTAGGATAAGCATTTAACTTTATATTTAATATAAAAATTCAGCTGCCCCAATATCATTTATTAAATATCTATCAACTCCCCTTATGATTTTTACTGAGCTGTTTCTCAGATTCTTATAACATTCCACTAATCTATTTATATTTCTCACTTTTTAAGCAGAGCTTATAGTGACTTTTTTCTTTATATCTGAGTGATAACCTAGTACTTTTAAGTAACACTTTTTTATTCTTAAAAAGCACAGAAACAACAAAACCAAAACAAACAAGTATTCTTACTTTTCAGAATGCATTAAGAATTTCTTCAATCAACACGGTGTGAAAACACCATGAAATCAGGCAGACTTGAGTTCTTATCCTAGGCTTGTCATTTTCTGGCTGTTTGAACTTGGGGCATGTTTCTTAACCTCTGAGGCTAGACTCTCTAATCTGTAAAATGGGGATAATAAGATCTACAACCCGAATCTATTGAAAGGATTAAGTGAGTTAAGTGTGTGGCACAACCTAAATACTCAGGAAATATTACTTTTCTTTCCCTTTCCTGTACTTGAAAAGAGCTGTGTGTTTCTTGGTTATTCTAGTCACTTGCGGACTCTACAAAGCACAATTGGAGGTTGCTTACAGGCAAAACAAAATTCATCCTAGGCTGATGATCTGATTTAGTCACTTTTTTGAAACTCAAATAATTGCCTGGGCTTTTGGAAAAGCAGAAGCCACATGGGTGTCCTTAAGTGATTCAGTAGCTCGCTGCTGTTTCTCTTATGAATTAAATGGCACAAACAGGTCATAATAAAACCAGAGCCAATCAGCACCCCCCTCCTAAATTACACAAACTCAACTGTTCTGACAAATGCTGGAAAGATCAAAAGGACTGAGAATCAATAGGATTAGGAGTTTGAAATTCTCATGCCTTCCCTCCATTCCTGGGACCTCTGACTCTGGCTTGGCTCAGACCAATACCATTTCCTCAGATAGAGAGGAATTCTTTAACACACCTTGAAACCTGGGATGGAGGTAAGACCATGCTTAGAATTTCATCACGTTCAGGTAGAAACCTAAATTGAAGTGGCTGTTCCGGAAGATCAAAGGGAAAAAAGTGCATCAAGAATAAATACATGACTAAGCTGGCCCAGCAAAAGGTGGAGCTTAATGGGCCTAATGAGGTGGGTGGTCAGGGCCGCTCCAGCAGCTCCCACCATGCGAGCATCCTTCTGGAGAGAAAGTAGCCATAGGTGAGTCACTGGGCACGTGGAGTCTGCGTGGGCTGTGCTCGGGAGCACCATCTGACGGAATGGAGAGGCCCAGTCAGGAGGGTGTTGAAGGCAGATGCCATGAGAACAGGGAGTCTGCAGCTGCAGCTGCACAGGATTGGATCCGTATGTGTCCTGGACCCACAGCTGTGCTTCTGTCGCTCCCACTGAGGAAGCCACACAGTGTGGTCAAGAGAGGCTGCAGAGCAGACCCGTGTTCAAGTCCTGACTTCACGTCTTGCTCACTGGATGACCTTAGCTTATTTAGCACTTTTTGAGTCTTGGGTTCTTTGTCTACAACAAGGGGGAAAGAATCGTAAAGTGTTATTTGAAAATAAGCTGAAATGAGACATCACCTAGAGTTTTCAACACGGGAAGGGCTCCGTGAGTATGCCTACTAGCATTTTGCACATGGAGATGTTCCTTGTCTTAGGTGGGCCTGAGGGAAGGGCAACCTGAGTTTTGCTTCTTTCTGCCGCTGCACCAATCCTCCTATTTCCTGAGGCCTCCACTCCCACAGTGAAATGACCATCAATCTCAGCAAGCTTCCTTCTCCTTCTTGCCTCTCAGCAAAGCCATGCCAGTCAAGGCTCATCTGTGCAGACCCTGAACTTACAGGATGTCTCCTCAAAGTCTACAAATGAGATGTTTGTGACTCAGAACATGTAAGCCACCAGTTTATAATATTACAAATCAATTTCTCCCTTGGAAGAACTGATACGGTAAATAGAAAGAGGGCTCAAGAATCTGTGTTTATCAAATAGCTCTAGATCCTGGCTATCAGTGTGGTTTGGTAGTTTGGGCACCCATCACCTGGGAGCTTGTTGAAAATACAGAATCTCAGGATTCATATTAGATCTACTGAATCAGACAGTGCACTTTAAAAAGAATACTCAGGTAGAGTAGACAGATAAAATGCAGGAAATCTAATTAAATTTTAATTTCAGATAAACAATGTATTTTTTTTTATAAGCATATCCCACAAGTGCACCTATTTTTATTTGCTAAGTCTCAAAGCCCTCTCTTTGGGTGACTTTCATGCATATTAAGGTTGGAGAAGCTGAGGTCTAGATTAGCAGATCTCAAACTTTCCTGTGCTTCAGAATAATCCACAGGCTTTGTCCAGGTGGCTGGACCCACCCCCAGAGTTTCTGATTAAGTCTGGGCAGGGCCTGAAAATCTGTATATCTAACATGTTTCCAGTTGATGTTGATGTACACACTGTGAGGAGCACAGCTTTATATGATGACTAGATTCCCAGGTCCACCCATAAAAATCACTGTAATACTAGAGCTTACATGAGATAGGGGCTGAGGTTCCCCCTAAAACTTATATCTGTGGATATATAGCGAGAATAACAGTCTTTGATTTGAAGCCAACAGTCTGATTGCCATTTGTAACGAGGTCTGTAGGACAAGGGTGGCTAACCCTCTGGACACTAGGTCTGACTTTGTGTATTTCTTCTCTGTTTCCAAGTTACTGGTGATAGTTCCCAGAGCATCAATGGGAAAGATGGGAGGGCTGGAAATTCGCAGATTCAAAGCAGGGACAAACTTCTCAAGGGCCTGGGTGAGAGGAGGGACAGATTTTAAAGGTCATATCTGGGTTGTGAGGACACCAAGTGGGCAGAGTGGGAAACAGGGTTGCCTTTGGTGGCAAGTTAGCAGAAAGTAGAGCAGGGTTGCTCCACAGTAGGACTAGGAAAACTTAGCTGAAGTGGCCAGTGGAAGTGACAGGAAGAAAATCAGCTTCTGGAATCTGAGAACTAGATTCAAATCACAATTCAGCTGCAGGTCAGCCTCATAACTGTGCTCAGTGGTCTCACCTCTTGTTTCCTCATGTGAGTAATGGGAAATGACAGTTTCCTCAGCAGGAGGACTGTGAAGAAGAATGGAGATGATGCATGTAGGTAAAATGCCTGATCCCTTGAGTGGGCACTCAGGAAATGGTAGAGTTGCTATTACAGTTGCAAGAGGGTTTAAGGCTACTTTAGAGTAACATTCTGTTTTAGAGAATCTCTTTGCCTGTATTTAATTTCATAAAATAATAGGTTTGGGGGAAATGCCATCCACACTCTAGGATGATAGAGGCCTCTTATAAAAAATACATATTGTTAGTAAGATGATTTCTACCCAAATGTGACTTCCTCCCTTATCCATCCCCACTCCCGTTCCTACTGACTCAGATGGAACACAGGGGCCCTTGAAAGAATTGGAGTGCAGCCTGGACTTACGAAGAATAAGCCTTGGCCCTCAGCTGGTACCCTGGCAAGGCTGGCTATAAGCTGGATATCAGACCTGAGAAGCACCAGGGGACATCCTGAAAGGTGGTGGACTTAATGAGATACTTCTGTATGGCTATGAACACAACCCAAGTGTTCTTCCATGAGTTTCTGTGCCTTGTTTTATAACAGTTTTGTTTTATTTTTAAAATGTATATATAAGATGTATTTATATTTTAAGCACTGCTATTCATGATAAATACATACAATTTTATGTCAATTTAAAATAAGTAAATAAATTTGAGAAGAATGAACACACAGTACAATTGAGGTTTTTTTGGTGTGTAGTGCTATAAATTTTACATGTGGATAGATTCATGCAACCAGTACTGCAATCAGGGTGCAGAACCATTCTAGCACCTCAGTAATTTCCTCCTGGTCCATCCTGGGCCTTCACCACCAGCCCCCAGTCACCTATTCTTCCTCACTGCATTTTTGCCTTTCCAAGAATGTCACAGGAATGGAAGAAATTATGCTGAGCAAAAAAGCCAGTCTTAAATAAAGACAATAAGCCCTTTAAAAGGGCACAAAAGTTAAATATGAGGCAATAAAAAGACCCATTTGTAGACTAGTTTTTATTGTTACATGTCATGCCCCCATAACTACTTACCCTCCATGCTTTGCAAACTTACCTTTTCCAAACGTGCTCACCTTCCTCCTCTGGTCCTTGCCCTCCCACGCTCCATACTTCTCTCCTGTTTCTTTCTCTGTAAGTCAGTTCTGAGCACTGCACAGGGAAAAGCACATGTCCTTGTGGACACACAGATCTCAGTATCGACCTGGGTCTGTTAGGATGGTGGGCAAGATACTAAGCCTCCTGGATCCTCAGGATAGAATCACATCTACCCTGAAGAGTTGGAGTAGCCATGGAATGAGAGGATGGACACAAAGCCCAGGCACAGGGGAGGGAGACAGCCTGCTGGCAGCTGTGGCTCTGACCATCAGTGTTAGTGCTGCTTGTCCATCACAGAGCCCGCAGACCATTCCTTTGGAGGCTTCATATATATACAGGAATAAAAACAAAATCATTCTGGATCAAAAAAACAGCCCCAAACAATGAACTAAAATTTTCATTTTCTCATCCGTTGTTCTGGAAGCATGGTGAAGTAAGTTCACATAGAGATAGGCACCCAAAGACTTTGCTCTGCCATGGTCCTCTCTGTGACCTTAACAATGGCACTCTACTCTCCCTGGTTCTTGACCTTTTTATATAAAAATGTAAGGCTGACTTCAAAGTTCTCAAAAGTTTCTTTCAGCTCTGTACTTCTAAAGCCCCAGATACATACATACCACAGCTTTAAAATATAGCTCTTACAAGCTCTTTCTCCATTTTACCTAGATTGAAACACTATTTGCTGAGCCTGAAGGTGTAGACCCAGCCTTCTCTCTTGGTTTATTACTCTGATATGCCATGAGGTCTATGCAAGAACATGGTGATGCATATCTATAGTCTCAGCTACTCAGGAGGCTGAGGCAGGAGGATCAAGTAGGCCCAAGAGTTTGAGGTTGCTGTGAACTAAGATGATGCCACTATACTCTATCTTGGGCAAAAGAGAGAGACCTTGTCTCAAACCACATCAAACCAAACCAAAAACAGATTATCAAGTTAATCTAGACTGTGCAGGGTGTCCATAAAATTAGTGTATGATTTTAAATTGTACACTATTTTAAATTGTACATGAACTTTATGGCCACCCTCTATAAATAATAAGTAAATTATTGACTCTAAAAAGTATATAGGGCTTCCTGCCTAAATATCATAGGAAAGGAAAAAGAGAAAAGATGTCTGAATTAATAAATTAGTTCACTCTGTTGGTTTCTACAGAGTGAAACTGTTAGGTAGAGTTAGGTAGAGTTTAATAATAACATATGACAATCATTACATTTCACAGGCATTTGTATATGCCAGGCACAAGCCTGGGCACCCTGCCGGTTATCTCATTTAACTTTCCTAGCACATCTGCAGCCAGGTGGTGGGATTGCCATTTTAATTCCCCTTTCTACTGATAAGTAAACTGGCCCTGAGAGATGTACAACACATAGAGCTTATGGCCACACGGGCAGTAGGTGGCTGGAAACTGGATGGAGTTAATAAAGCACAGGTAATTTCAGACCAGAATTATCATATTCATTCCCATCAGTGAAAGTTGGCCTTGTCCCCTCTGAATTCTTAGCACCAAAACATGCCTGAAAGCAACTAGCACTCGGTGACTACGGGATGAAGGAGTGAAGGTGTAGAGAGAAGTGGAAGAGAAGGAAGCTGGGGTAGGAATTTAAATAAAGAGAGAGAGTGGGGAGACCACAGGTGAAAAAAGAGAGAGAGACAAGGGCTGGGGAAGTGGTCCTAGAGGGGCAGCCAAAGCTAAGAATTTCCAAGCAGTGGGAAAGAAGACCCAGGGAACACAGGAAGAGGGATGGGGCCTTCAGGGCTGGAAGACTGTGATAAAACCAGATCGGGGCATGCTGAATTGGGGAACAGGCAGAGATAGAGAATGTTTTCTCTGGCCTCGCTGCTGAGAAATGCATTGAAATCCTCTGGTCATTTCCAACTCCTAACTGCCAGAGAGGGTCAATGTTCCTGGAACAGGAGATTTTTTTTTTTTCCTCTTTTCAGTATAACTGGGAAGAAACAAGATTTTTCAATTAAAAAATTCTAAATTGTGCATACTCCCCCCAATGATGCCATGAAGAAAAGAAATAACCTTTTAAAATGATGGGCAAATTGTAGACACATGGAAAGGGGAGAAAGGCTGAGGACTCTCTTTGTATAGTTTTTTTAAGTATAATGTAACTCTGTTTTTTTGTTGTCGTTGTTGGTTTTGTTTTTGTTATTTAAATAATGTCACTTTGAAGACATGGGCAGAACAGAACCTGATATTCTCATTCAGTGTGCAAATATATGGGGGAAAGATCCTGAATTCAAAAAAGGATTTTTTTAAAATGTGGATTGCCCCATCCTCTAGTCCAGTAGTTCAAGTTCTGAACTTTCACTGTTGCAGCCTGGATTTGATTCCTGGTTAGAGAATTAGCACTCTTGGTTTGATATTTGTTTCAACTTACAATATAACAAAAAAAAAAGTGAAAGAAAATATGTAATACAGTCAAAATTATAGCTAATATCAGTTAATTGTATGGCATGGTACTAAGCACTTTATATTCACAAGTCCTTAAATCTTTAAAACAATCCTGTGAGGTCTTCGGGGTTGTAATTACCTAAAAGGACTTTCCTATCTTCATATTTCTGATAAGGTGAGGCACAGAGAGGTAAAGCAGTTTGCTGGAGCTGGCACAGCTAGTAAGCAGATCTAGGATTCAAGCCTAGAGTGTGTAACTAACTCTTAATACCCAAGTGATTAGCCAAAATGCTAATCTTAGCCTTAAAAACCTTTGAAAGACAAAACAAATTTGAAGTAGAAAGGTTTCCATTAATTTATTATTGTTGCCAAGTGAGGACTTAGGGAGTATCCCAGGACTCTAGAGAAATATGTGTTGACTTGAGGAAAGAAAGAGATTAGGAGACACAGGTCTGATAGGGTGACAGCAATAATGTAAACAAATGGGGAAAGATCTGGGTTTCAAGTCCTCTTCATACCGGCTTTGTGACTGTAGATGAGTCATTTAACTTCTCACAGCTCCAGCCTCTTCTGTAAAATAACACCTACCACTGGGTAATTGGAAGCAGTGTAAGCTGGGAGGGGTTACACACATTCCCCTCAGTGGAGGAGCACCCCAGGAGGCTTGGAGCTGCAAATTAGTTCTGAAGGAGAAATTTAGTGGAAGGAAAAAGAAGTAGCTTGTGGGTCTAGAAGACCGAACAAATAACCAAACCAGTATGAGTTTGTAATGAAATATTTGATTTGTTGGGTGCTTTCCCCTTCCATGAAGCTAAACTGTTTCACTGGCTTTCTTTACTTTTAATGAAGAATACTTTGGAGTCTGCCTGGAGGGACAAATATGAGGGCATGTAATGTTGGAAACAATCATAGACTTTGAAGGTCACAGAACAAGAATTCAGCTCTCTAAGGCCACAACATGATCCAAGTTAAAACAGTTATCTAGGGAAGGCAAGTGGTTGGGGCTTCGTGCAGCACTTGAACCCCGTCTGGCTGAGGAGACTGTGTTCCTTGACACTGGTGACTGGCCTGTGACTGGTGACTGCACTGCTTATGGATAGTAGTCTTTCCCTTCTCTCCCTGCTATCTCCGCCCCTGCTGACCTTGTTAGACCCTGGCTCTCAAAGCTTATTCAGGTCCCTCCTTCCCATCAAGCCACTCCCCTAGAAATGAATGTGAAATATGTTAGGCTTTACACAATACAATTAACATACTGAAGGCATTCTCAGTAAGCAAGATATAGTTTAGCACTACCAAGAAAGAACTTAGACTTTAGGAGAGAACCTGGTGAATATTCATGCCCTCTTCCCCTAAGAGATAGTGCTAATTGCTTAATGTTTTTTTTGTTTGTTTGTTTTTGCTTTTTGCCTCTGAGAAAAATGATGGGAAGGAAAAAGTTCTAAACTAATGCCTAAAAGACCAGTCTTTCCGTTTTCAGGCTGTGCAACTTTGGAAAAATGATTTAACTCCTCTGGTCTTTCCTCATTTTCCTCCGTGGTAAAATGAGAATTTTAGATCAGTGTTTATCAAAGTCACTTGAGATAATTATCTCTGTTACAGGGGAAAATTTTTAATTTCAATTAATATTACAAAAAAATCTACCACAATAAACTTACGATTCATGTACATTATTGCTTAGGTTAAGGCTAAAATAAAAAAACAAAAGAGAGTCAACTTAAAGAAAAATCTAAAGTAAATAATATTGTAGATGAATCTGATTAAAATTGTCATGGTAAAATTGGAAAGAAGGAAATTTGGCCAGCCCTGACCTTCAGTGCCTTATCAAAGGGCAGGAACCAGGCCCAGCACTGCCACTCTACTTGGTGTGCCGTTTACTCTGCCTCCCATCCTGATCAGGGCTTGCTGTCAGTGTTGGTGAGAAACCTGCCCAGCACTTTCAGTCACTGCTCTGCAATCCTTTGGTATAAAACTGTAATTGACACAAGCAATCATGTCATCAATTGCAGTTCACAAATAAGAGTCTTAGGAAGGCATATAGCATTTTAAATACCCTTTTAAAATTTTTTTATGAAATTATCAAATCTTGCTCACAGGTCTCTGGCTCTCAGTTCTTCATGGACTTTCTCTTCTGGCTTCACACATTCATTTTTTGTGTGTGATTTACTAAGAATCATCTGTATTGCAATTGAAGGTGTGATTCTAACACTAGAAGAAGGAGTAAACAAGCATGTTCCAGAGCAGTTCTGTAAAACTTGTACCTGAAGTAATCAAGCTTTGGAATGTCCTGATATTCCCTAAATGGAAATATAGTGACCAGTAATTTTTTTTTTTATGGCAAACCTTGATTTTTCCAGAAAGGTACATCAAATGTAGACTATTATTAGCAAGGAAATGTGAAAACTACTTGGCATATTCTGGTTGATATACAAGAGCTTAAAGTGGTCTGAGCAAGCAAGCAACATTTAAGGCAAAGACACAGAGGCTGGGTGGATTTAAAGAATCTTTGTTGAGAAATTCAAGGGATGATCAGGGTAACAGATTTACTAAATGCGATTAAGGGCAGAAGAATGAGAAATAAGACTTTCAGAAATATTTCCTCTTTCCCTTCTCAACATATTATACCTTCGATTGCTAAGCTGTCTGGCAAAAGAGGCCTCTGTGGAGTAAGCATCATGAAATGGGTTGAGGCTCATCTGCTGGGCACTGCAGGAAATCTGTGTCTGTGAATGTGCCCTCCAAGTCTGTGAGGATTCAGGACCATCCTGGTGATGCCCCATCCCTGGCTATGTCTTTAAGACTTAGAAGCAGCCAGTGAGACTTCAGCCTAGAGAGCTGAAGCAGTGGGGGTCCAACAAGTGAGAGGGCTGGGCGACAGGAGATCTGATTCTGCAGTCTACTGGTAACCTGAAAAAGGGAAGGGGTTTCAGCTCCTTTGCTTTACCCCTACACTCTGCCTTCCCCCCATTCCTTTTTTCCTCAGTTGTACATTACGTGATTACCCACCTCTAGCGAGCCCTGCATTTTATAAATATTAAATGGGAAAACAGTGAGCTTGGGTGTCTAGCAGATCCACTGTGGGGCCCATGAGCTCTTGGGGTGAGTCCTTTGAATGTCTCTGAGTTTTTGTTTCCTCATATTTAAAATTGGAGTGAAAGTACCTACCTCATAGTGCTTTGGGAGAAAATTTAACAAGATGAAGAACCTAAGATATAAGCTCCTTGGCACAGAATGTTCAATTAGCACCCATCTAATAAGCCAGTGCTCCCTGCTATTGCAAACAGAGTACATCTCCAGGAAGATGGAGACAAATCTTCAGAGTCCTGGCAAGAGATACAACAAATTAAAGCATATCCTTAAAACATGTTTTAATGAAAGAAAAAATAATCACATTTAATTCATTTGCTGGTGGGGGGTGGGTGGGTAGCTGAAGACTATTGACAATATTGACTTTTCTTTCCACCATTAATTTCAAAGAAATCAAAATCTTACCCATTTTCATCCAATGGACTATTTTTCCCACCAATCCAGACACTGTCACTGACCATGAGAGTAAAATACAAGTTTCTTAGCTTCTTTTTCTGCATCTAAACTAGAGACTCCATTAAAAGCATGGTCTGAGGTTTGATGTTCAGCCTTTGGCTTTTGCACCAAGCAAAATTTTTATCTCTATCGGGCTCTGGGATTCTTCCAGGCTAGTCTGATCATACTCCAGGTTTTGCACCTTAAGTGTCATAGATTTCTCCTAGCACAACAGTCAGAGCTGTTGATGTTGCCCTCTTTTATCAAGAGACGGTATACGAGTGAACTTGATGCCATCAGTAGGGGGCTAAAGGCCAATTGTTAGAATTATGTAATGGGCAGTGGTGTGCTGATCCCTTCTTTACCCTTTTTCCATCCTGTTTTCATCAACAGTGGTGCAGAACCATAGCATAACAGATCTGAGTTCCTCTGGGTAGCAGAAAAACTGGCTGCCATTCAGGGAAGCAAGGAATTAGAACCATCAGGGGTTGAAAAATGCATTCACGAGTTAAGTCCTTTTCAACCAATTTTCCCCTTACTAACTAAAGAAATACTTTTGACTTTTAGTGGAAACTCAGAGGCTGACCAAAAGACAGAAATTAATTCATATCCTTTTTTGGTCTCAATCAAAAGGACGTTTTTTCCTTCTGAGTTTATTTTACTCTTGAGCCCTCCCCATTTAAGAAAAGTAAAGTCATAATGGTAATTTACTTTCTGGCAACAGTTTGTCACAAATGATCTTTACCTGTTTTCCTGCAGGTTTTCTCATAAGGAGATGAGAGAGATTCTTCTCTCAGTGGGTTTGATGATTTCAGATGTCCATCTTATCTGTTACACACTAGAGCATAGTGGAGATAACCTAATTTCTGTTTCCATAAGGACAAAAAGAAAATGTTCCTCTAGAATGTCCACTAAGAGTTGCCATGGGAGGTCAAGAAGATGTTTCCCAAAAGGCAGAAGTTCTTGATCTTCCAAGAAAGCTTTAAAAGAGGCCACTTGCAGAAGGGTGAGGCTGCTACAGAAAGAGACCTCGTCACAAGGCCTGGATTCATAATTACCATTGAAATATCTCTTCTTGCAATAAAAAACTAAACCTATCTCAACTGTCACTCATTTCATGTGTTTATTATAAAATATGTTTTCAAAGAAACATTGCAACATCTTTAACCATCTGCCAGAGAACTAAGGTAGTTTAATTTAGATAGCAGATTGACCTGATTCCAGTCTTCCCATCTGATAGGTTGGCTGTGAACATTGCTATACTTGTGTGATACACTTTGAGTTTCACCAAGCCTGTGCTAACAAGACTGGTGTGAACTCCAGGTGCCAGTGGACCTGCCCCAGCAACTAAGAGTCATCTGTGTTTACACCAAGTTTGTGTTCATGGTCGTTCAGAGCATGCCCTATTCATATAAATACATCAATGTCTTATTGTAAATTGAAAGTATTTTCAGACAGAAAAGTTCAGCTCACCTCTTCTATAGATGACACACTTTCAGGCCTTCAGTTCTTTTCTTGTCAATTCAGTCCTCAAGGATGATGCAAAGCAAATGGAACCTTCTGATCAGATGTAATTATCACAAATATCAATGAGCTCAGGATGTAGAAGGTAATAGTAAGAAGCAATTCTAAAATGTCTAAAAACTGCCCTTTCACCCCGCTGATTTATATCATAAGCCATTACTAAACAAACAAACAAACAAACAAAAAAACACAAACACAAAAACAAACTATAGAGTTTGAGGCAAAAATCTACATGAGACATTTCAACTTCTGACCAAACTCTTACTCCTTTTGCTTTATACTTTCTTTGTTTGATTAAAAATTAGGCAGGTAAGAAAATTCATTGCCCTAGTGAAAGAAAGACCAGAAAGAAACAGACAAGACAAAGAATGATGCTGAAAATTTATGGAGACCTACAAAGGAAATTTCCGATCCATCATTAATATTTACATGTGAACAAGGAAAACTAAACAAAATGAGGAAGAAGGGCTAAGGAAGGAACAAAAAGGAATGAAAGAATTAGCCTTCAGTCTGAAAAAGCTCCATTCTGTGTAAATGCATTGCTACCTTAGACAATTTAACTATTTTTCCTACTTGTGACAACCATCATCAGATGTTGATGGTTGATTTTGTCCTTACTTAGGTCTGCAGGTCTCCAATCATATATTTGAATGTTACTAAAACAGGGGGTGACACCACATTACCCATTTGTTTGGGAGAATATGGAGAAAGTGTCATGCTGGTCATCATTTATTTCATGAAAAGTAAAACCTATTCTTATGTAATGTTCTCCAGCACTTGGAAGTCCCCAGATGACAATCTCTCTCATTTCCTTCCTATTATATTCAAATTTTACTACACACTTATTTAGTCCTGGAAACTTTAAAGATTTGGTGCTGCTCATACCTTGACCAAGCAGAAAATCCTCAGGGAAATGTGCATGTGTTCATACCCATAATAATAGCTATTTTAATGAAACAATGCATTACTGACCCAATCTGACTCATCTTTTGCTACATTTCCTATGTTACAGGAAAGTTTGTAACTGATAAATATCTTTTTATAGCATGCGCATTTTATAGAAAAATAATTGCATATCCTTTGCTTATAATCTTGATCACACACAGCATGTACTCAAACTGCAGCAATAATGAGATGTGAATATGGTTAAAATTTTGCCCTAAAAGCATGAATCATAATGTTAAATAATCCAGGATAATCATTTAACAAAACAAACCCATCTCTCTTTACCTACTTCATTTCGATCTCATATTATTTTAAAGAAAGAAAACTCCATTGCATATTCTAGCAAAGTGTATTGGTAGGGGAAGGTTTAACAGAGCCAGGGAGAATGTGCAAGGAGTGAGAAAGTGAATTGATGGATGGATGGTTAAATGAATATAAATGAATTGACACCTTTACAGGAAAATAACATTTCTTTTCTTTTTTTATTCTATAGATCAGTGGGTTTTGTATCTGTAATTCTTTCATATCAGCAAAGAGGAAATAAACTCTCATGTAAATCATTCCCCCCTCCATCTGCAGCATATTAAAACCATGCCTTTTTTTTGCTTTTAAGCAGACTCTTTTTTCCCTATTTGCTTATCAGTTCATCCACCATTACATTTTAAATGAAATTGCAAGACCCTTGTCCCTCCCCCAAATTTCAGCCTGATGTAGGAAAGTGGGAAGGGGACTTTTCTTGCTTTAGAATAGTGACCTAGATTCAATTACAGATAGACCCAGAAGGGAGAAGTGACACCTCACAATTTTCTTAGAGGTCTTGAAAAAATTAGAAATCTCAAAACAATACTTAATGGAAAAGAATCTGTTTATTTTTCCATTTCCCATCTTATTTCTTCTCTGCCTTAATTTCATTGCTTTGGTCCATTTAATTGTCCCTAGTATAACATCACAATACCATTCCCCACGGGATATTTCCAAATCATAAAAATGGGCATTTCAAAGAAATTTCTGAGTTTGGCTTTTGAGGGACAGTGTTTATAAAAGGAATGTGTGTAATTCTGCGAACTTAGGCAAGCTGGAAAATAATCATTTAAAAAGCACATTTCCCCTTATATCCTTAAAAAAGGGGGAGACGATACATTACTGAAGAGCACCTATTATAACGGCAGACAAAGCATTGAACGGGAAAAGGGGGGCGTGTGTATTTTATTGTTTTCCCAATTACTGTAGAAAAATGTGGTCAACAGGAATAGAGGAAGAATCCTGTAATTCTTCTTATTGACTTTTATCACTAAATTAAGCATATAAATGACCTGAACGGGTGGCTTGGTATAGTAAATTAAAAAAAGAACAATGATTCTCTCTTCTTTTTCCTTCCCTCTCTGATCTCAGCCTGAAAGGAGTCTCGGAGAGATAAGAAAGATGGGATTCGGTCAGCGCGCTACTCGGTTGGTCCTGCTTACCCGGGAGCGGGAGGCAGTTCCCTTCCAAGCAGGATTTCCGTTCAGGGTTCACAATAAGCAGGCTCAAGCGGGGGGCACGTTCCCCGCCACTTCCACTGCCCCTCAGACAAAGAAGCCAAAGTCAGTTGTCCCGAGATCGATGCGCCCGAGGAGCTTTGAGATGCTTGAATGGGAGCCAGGCTGCTGTGGGCAGGTGAACACCTCGACCCTTGCGGCGTGTATCAAGGCGCACCGCTTAGGAACGGGGCAGAAATGGGCTCGCGTCTATGCGGGTATCCAGAATGAAAAAAAGCTGCAAAGTGCACAGAAGTCCGGGGGCAAGGTGCAGGCAAACAGAGCTGGCTTGGTTCTCAAACATCGACCATGGATGGATTTTCCCTGGGCGATTATTTTAGGACCGGGGAAAGAGGTCTTCACCGGGCTCTGACTGCGATACTGGGGATGTGGGTGCGCGCTCATCCTGGCTACAAGGGTCCCCGAGCCACGCGGGATAGCGCGGAAGACGCCTGGCCCCTGGGGAGCCGGCGGAGGATTGTTTCATTTCAAAGTGAAAATCTGCAGGCTTTGGGAAACGATATTCAAAAAAGTATATAATCTCCATATGCCGCTCAATGGAGGATCCTCATAATTTACAGCGGCAGATAAGGCTAGAGGGTGTAATAAAAAATCTGAAGCCCTCCCCTCCCCCTCACCGCCTCCCCGGAATTGCACCTTGGGCAGCGGAGCAGAATCCGGAATGTGAACTTCTCCCGACATATGTTTCCCGCAGATAAGTAAACAATCTGGACGTGAAATGGAAATGGTAATTAATGCAGTAATGCTGTTACACCTCGAGTGTGCAAATCCCATTGACGCGCCACGCCACGGGGGGTGCCGGGCGTAAGGGGACCGGGGCGCTCGCCCAGGCCGCCCGCTCCCTCCCACTCACTCCCTCCTCCCTAGGTCCCCGGGCGGGGCGTCGGGATATCCCGCAGGGACTCCGCAGGGCTGCAGGAAGTCGCGAGATGCTCTACAGCGCTTGGGACTCTCAGCCAGTTTGGGCGGGTGCGCGGAGCTCGCCTAGGCAGCCGCGCTTCTCTTCCGTCTCTCCCAGTTCTCACCGCTGCGCTAGCACCAGGAGGGCTTAGAGGTGCATCCTGATAGGAATGTCACGGGAGAGCCTGACCTGTCCAGCAGGGAGCAGCAGGCAGTGCAGAGTCCTGAAAGCAGAAGGAACCCCGGTGGCCTAGTGAGGCGGGTCACCAGGAGTGCGGCGGCGGTCCCACCTTAGGCTTCTTCACTGCACTGGGCCTCAGCGGGTCGGCTGGCGGTTTTTCTGAAGTTTCTTCCCATACTTTCCTCGCATGTACGGATTGTGCATGAATTGCTTCTCTTACTGACCCAAGCGGGAAAGTTTGGAAATGGCCACTGGCGCCAGAGCAGCGCAGCTCTACCACTTTGCAGCCAGGAAGAAACTTGAGGACTCTTTTCAGCCTCTTTTCAAGCTGAGCGCTCACTCCCTTCCTCTACTAGGACTAGATGCTTGTGGGCCTTTGGGGGTCACGAGGGATGTCCAGCGCAGTTATTCTAGCTAAGAGAACAGAGAATCAGGACAGGCAGACCAGGGACCACCCAGATCCGCGGCCCTTTCTGCTTCCCCAGAGCACAACTTCCCCAGAGGCTGGACACTAGTTCTCCGATGCATTGCTGGACGCAGGGGCAGGGGCTGGGCTAGGAAGTGGTTAGTGAGGTCCGCTCTCTGATGCTTTCAGGGCTCTGCCTAGTGTAACATGGTAACCCCCAAGTCTCGGGACTTAGGCTTAGCACGGAGCCGGGTTTAGGAGTGGGCGACCGTAGCGTCAGGTTCTGTGTCGGTGCCCCACAATTTCTAGCGCCCTCGCCCGCTTCCAACTCCATTATTTTCTTAATTACTCTGCGGTGGCCCAGTGCCAATGCTTCTGGTTGCAGGCCAATGTCCATTCCCGTAGCGCCAGCAAAGAAACTAACCCAAGTAGCGCTCCCACCGCCGGTTCCGGGAGAGCCTCAGAGGCCAGGGCAGGACTAGTGTCCAGGAAAGTACGCCCCTCCGCGGAAGTCCAAGGCACTGGCCCCGGCGTCTCCTGCACCGAAATCTAGCGAACCCCTTCTGCTTCTGTCACTCTTCCTCTCTCACACTTACACACGCACAGCCCAGGCAGCAAATAAAGAGATGAAAGTTCTTAACTGGAATCTTGTGAAGTACGAGATATTCAAATTCAAATGACTTGAAATTCATTGTCCATTTGAACAATGGAGACAAGCCTTGAGCTGGGAGGAGCTGAAAGAAAGAAGAATTTTCGAGGGCAGTCCTGGCACCACTGCCAGCGAAGTGTTCGGGGCCCTGGCAGTCTTAGATCTCATAGACAGCCAAGGAGATGCTTCCCTAGGAAGTGCGATGTAATCAAAGTCCCTTGGCCCTACCCTGACTTTAATATCACTCTGCTTTCGATCTTAGAGATTCCTGGAGGTTATCTAGCTCATTTTTAAAATGCAAATGTTGCGGGGACTGCAGATGTCAGTCACTCACTCCTCAGTGTGATTTACTAGAGTAACTCGCCTTCTCCATCTTTAAAGTTAGCGGTTCTAAGGAAACTGATACTTAAATAGATGAACTGGGAAACTGGAAGGGAATCAAATGTTTGTGGAGTCAGACCCACAGCCGGGGAAGTGCATAAAAGACCGCGGAAGTTCTCCAAGGGAGGCCAGAAGCGGAAGGGGGGCCAATGTCACCGCGTCGCTCAGAAGACGTGGCCAAGGTACCCCTGAGCCAGGTAGCCGCGAAGGTTTAAGAAAGGAAACCTAGCTAAGTCCAAATAACTCTGCTCCTGCGATGCCAGCGCCTCCTCCTGCCATCGAGAGCAGCGCACCGTTGAGGTCTTCGCTGTACTAGGAAACATCCAGCGAAGAAGTGGCTGGAGCGAGGGGGGCATGCAAATTTGGGTGAAATTTGTTTGTCCCTTGGAAGCAATGGCACCCACAGACTAGAGACCTGGGACCTCCCTGGCAACCCTGCTTAAGGGAGGTCTAGGCTGCGAGCGGGAGGAGTCCGTTGCTTCCCAGCTGCGGGACGCGTGCCTGGCGCGGAGGGGGTGGTCAGAGGCTTCTCCTGCGCTGTCCCGGGCGCCCCGCTCACCGCGGGAGTTCGTTCTCCGGACGCCAAGAGCCTGTCGGAGCAACTCCGGGGGGCTCTTTGCTGCGCCTCGCGCGCTCGGGAGAAGCAGCTCTTCTCAACTCCGGGCGGGCGGGGCGCTCCTCTCCCTACAGGTTTGCTTTAATGATTTTCTTGAAAGAAAGAGACAGTTGTGAGCAAACAGGTTTGACAGGGACTGCGTCCCCCCACACCCCCCAGGGGATTTCTTTTTGTCTGCGCTTGACTTCAAAGTCAGTAATCGGCCCCTGTCAGTGGCCTGACAAGGAGGATTTCGGCTGTTTGTTAGGGCTAGTCGCGGCCGCTCACCCCAGCGGACGCTCTGAGGCCCGCGGGGCAAGGGAGGCGAAGCCAAGGCAGGCCCCTCCGGGGGCCAAGCTGGGACCAGGTGTAAGGAGGGCGGCTGGCCCGAGAAAGCCTGTCTGCTAAGAAAACGAAGTGTGATGAGCAGAAGCGGCTTGCGCCAGTCCGGGGGCTCGAACTGGGACTCCAGCTCTCTGCAGGCTGGAAAGAGGTCTCAGTCACCTGGCCGCAGGCTCCTAGTGCTTCTCTGTTACAACGCACCCTACTTTCCTGGACCTCCCCTTGGGGTCCCCGAGACCTGGCGCAATCTGGAACCCTGGTTGCAGTTTTCCTGTTTCTGCTGCCATCTGAGGCCTTAGACACTCAGACCCGCCTCATCCCCCTTTGCAGCCAAACTCCGCTACGGAGTTGGCTGGGCGCCCTAGTGGGGCCACGCGTGCGGGCTTCCTTCTGCGCCTGGGGCGCTGCTGCACCGGGCTCTGCAGGGAGACACCCAGACCCCTGTAAGCTTCATCTTAGGAGATGTTAAGGGACACTGAGCTATGAGGGAGATCAGAGCGGCTGACAGGACTGTCAGTTGGGGTTATATCAGGCAGCGAAACCGCAGCCTCTGCCCTAGTCCTCCTAGGCTTCCTAGAGGGAGGGAGGAAAGACGTTCCCTGTGCGCCCAGGGCCCCCAGACCCGACGGCCACCAGTGGCAAGTCACTTCCTAATTGTCTCGATTTGTAAGAGGGTTTTGTAATGCTAAGTAAGCGTGGCGCTGCCCGCCCGGCCTCCCCCTACGCCTCCCCCGGTCGCCTTTGTTTACCTTCGCCGGATCGCTCATTTATTTATCTATCTATTATTTATAGGCGTCCCCTTCTATTCAGCGCCCGTGTATGTTAATTGTGTTATACCATTTAATTCTAACATCGGTCTCAAAAGAGCTCTTAATGAGAAAAGCATATACAACACGGATCACTTTGCTATTCAGCTCAGCCAGATGGACAACTGCTAACTTTTTTTTTTTTTTTAATAATGAAAATCCCCCTTTGACAAAGGGGCTGGGATGAATAGGCTCCAAATAGCACCTCAAACACTTGTAATTGTTTTGAGGACAATATGCTAATCCGAGAGTTTTGGCTTTGGTGTCTGTTGACAACGTTTTTCCTGCACCTTGAGCCACCGACCCCTTTAGAAACGGCAGAGGCAAGAGCACAAATCCCTCAACAGCAGCAGAAAGCCGACAAGCCCCTAGGCTGCCCCACCCCCACGCAGCACATTATGGAGCCCGGAGGAAAAGTGCGCGACTTACTGGCAAACACGCGTGAGCGTGGCTTTGGGGGTGAGGCTCGGAGACAAGCCGGGGGGCGGGGGGAGGGGAGCACCCTTCAATTTTGAGAACAATTCCAAAGAGTTGGAGTCTGGCATCAGGGGGTCCTTTCTCCTTACAAAAAAACTGAGTAATCTTTAAGCAAACGTTCACCCAAAGGGGAAGAAAAGGACTCTTTTCCTTGTTTGTTATTTAATTTTCATGCTATTTTTAACTCCTTGTTTGAGCCATGCCAAAGTCACCTTCCTTTTCTCTTTGCTTTCCGCAGTATCTTAGTGAAAAGTCTTCCACAGTCTGGGGTGGGAACCTAGGACACGTTTTTCTACATTTTTTACAGTTTTATTGCTAAACTTAGGAACCAGCACTGAGCCTCAAATCCCCAGAGGAGCCAGGGGCAGCGTTTCCAAACACACACACACACACACACACACACACACACACACACACACTCTATCTCTCACACACACACACCTGATTCCACCCATCTTCCCCCATGCTTTGAACTTAAACACCCACCTCAGGACACAGTGCTGAGCACGCAACTGGTTCTCAAGAGCTTCCAGCCTCCTCCCCATTCCTTTGGAGTTTGTTTTTTAAAAAGTCAACCCTTCTAGATCTCAGAGGTCTGAGTTTGGCCTTTGTCTCAGTTCATTTGCCCCTGGAAGTGGTCTGACCCCTTTGTGAAGAACGAGCAAAAACAGTGGTGTCCCAGGGACAGATACCTTTGTCTAACCTCCAAAGGCAAAAAGCCGGTCTCCTGGGTGGGATCCCAACAGATCCCAGACTCCAGCCCTTCTGTCCCCTCCGAGAGACCACGAAACTGGGTCAAAGCAGGGCAGCGGCCATCGGTCATGACTAGAGCTGCTCTGTGCACTCTAGTCCTCCCAGAGACCCAACTTCCCAGCTCCCCGGACCTGGCCTCCTGACTATAGATTTTACGCACATCAAAGGTTACTTTTTTTTCTTGCAATGACAGATTGTCTTTATTCAAAATGTCTTTGTTCAACAAATGAACAGAAAGGAGGTAAAATCCTTCTAGGTACATTTTCAAGACATTGTCAAAACATTTATGACCATTTAGGATGTTTTTATACTTTTAATTCTTTGTTTACTTTCTACTTCCTGACTTCATAACCCGACAGTCTGTCTAAAAGTAAACTTAGGTCTAGGAGCACTGCTTTACACAAAGTTAATAACCATGTGGGTCCTTTTTGTTTTCCCTTTGAAGAAGCAAATACTATCATAGCATGATTTTAACTAGAAATGTTTCCCTTTCTGTAGTTTAAAACTTTGAAGCCTTTCCCCCCACCCCAAACACATGAAGAGCAAATAGCTCCTAGTTGTGTCTGATGGCAAAACAGAGACACAGCTCTTTTTTTCAGGGGTCAAAAGAAAAATATATATGCATATATGTAGTATCAGGATATGGGAGTTTGGAGTCCAAAACCTATCCGAGGAGAGTGAAGGGGACATAAATAAAGCAAAACTGTCTACTTTTTTGTCCAAAGGGGGTACAGTCGCAGATTTGTTTTGGGGAGAATCAGATAGGGGCAGCTATGTAGCTGTCATAACGTTTACAAGTTTCTGGCACCTGTCTGCGCCTTGGGTCGGGGAGAACGGCTCCTCCCTTTCCCCCAGAAGGGGAGAGGAAAAGTCTGGGGTGGTGTAAGGGACAGGAGCAGGGCTGGCCCGGAGGCTTCTGCAGGACAGGGCTAGGTGCAGAGGACAGGGTGCATACCCCAATTCCAGGCCACCCGTCAGGTGCGGGCCAGGCTGGGGTTACATGGCAGTGGCGTGGGCTGACGAATAAGGGTCTATGCCAGTCTTGGTCATGCCTGGGAAGAGGATGTAGGCGACGGGGGGCTGCAGGGTGGAGGCAGACCAGGCGGTACAGTTACAGGGCACCACGTAGCCCGGGTTGGTGGGGGACGGGTGCGTGTGCGTGTGCTGGCTGGGGCAGCTGAGGCTGCCGAAGGCGCCGTTCTGGTAGCCCAGGGTGGACGCGTAGGGCAGCGCGCTGGTGGCCAACGTGTGGGGCACTTCACCCATCTTCTGGATGGCACTCGAGCTAAACTGCGCGGGGTCCAGCAGGGAGTAGGGCGCTGAGGCCGGCGGCAAGAAGGCCCGAGCTTTCTCGGGCGCGCTCAGGAGGCCGTCGGAGGCCCCCACGGGCAGGCCGGCCGCCTTGAGCGGGTCCGTGTCGCCCAGGTAGGGCAGGGGGAAGACATACCTGTCCTTCTTGAGCAGGTTCTTGGGCTTGCGCCGGGGCCGGTACTTGTAGTCAGGGTGCTCCTTCATGTGCTGGGCGCGTAGCCTCTTGGCTTCATCAATGTATGGCCGCTTCTCTGCCTCGGACAGAAGCTTCCATTCCGCACCTAAGCGCTTGCTGATCTCCGAGTTGTGCATCTTGGGATTTTCCTGGGCCATCTTGCGCCGCTGGCCCCGGGACCATACCATGAAGGCGTTCATGGGCCGCTTGATGTGGTCTGAAGGTTTGGACATGGTCCGGGTGGCGAGGCGGGCGGGGGTGGGGAGTGCAGGGGTTCTGCAGGCAAGCCTGGGCGAGGGTGGCCGTCTGTCTGTCCGTCCCGAGCTGGAGCTGTGAGTTCCCCTCGCCTAGGAGCCGCTGAGGGGAAGCCAGAGAGAAGAGCTGACACCGCAAAGTTCAGCTGATCATGCCAGTCCCTGCACCCAGGCAGCCCCTGGGCGGCGAGTGGGGACAGGAAGGGCGGGGAGAGGAGATCTGAGGGAGGAGGGGGGAAACTGGGGGCCTTCGGGCAACACAGGCTGGGGCCCAAGTCCCAGAGTCTCGGGAATTATGTCGCCAGGTAATTTTCTGGCCAGGGCAGAAGCTCCTCCTTATCCCCCTCTCCACCTTCGCCTTCTCCCGTTCCCTTCTCTCCTTTTGCGTCTCCGGTCGTGGCTCCCCCCCCACTCCAGTGGCTTTCCCGGAGCTGCCCAGCCTAGCGCTGCACCTGGCTGAGAATGCGGGGAGGCTGGTGAACAAGAGCCAAAAGCGGCGAAGTTCAAAGGCGAGGTGGGCCGGGACAGCAGCACTCTGACATAAGCGCGGGGCGGCGACTCCCCAACCTGGGCGCCAATCAGCAGCAGAGAAGGCGAGGGGGCGCACCTGCCGCGCGCTTGTGGAGGAAAGAGGGAGCGCGACTGATGGGGGCGGGGAGAGGTTTGAGGGACCCAGAAGGCAGGAGAGGCAGAGAGCAGAGCTGCTGCTGGCTCTGGAGTGGGGACTCGGATTCCAGTTGTCTCCCGCACTGTCAACAAATAAAACTCTTCGCACCTCCTGTTTCCTTACCCAGCGGTGAAAGAGAGAATTAGGGCTTCGAATACAAAGGCCCAGGGACCGGACGCAAAACGAAAGAGAGAAGAGCTCCTGTTGATAAATAGGACAGCCTTACCACGAAATGCAAGGACAGCGCTTTCCCCTCTTGTCTAAGATCATTGGAAGAGAAAAAGAATATACCAAACGCAGGGTAAAAAGCCAAATAAACTTTTTGCACCAGACCAGACCCTTGGTGGTCTTTTGGCGCAGCGTTCTCCTGGGGTGCCCCTGCTACTTGGCCTTCACCCCTGCCCCTGGTTGCAACGCCTGGGGGTGTCTCTGAGCGGTGCCCGAAGTGGCTGAGCAGTGCCCTCTGATCTGATACAGGAAGGCCTTGAGTCCAGCATCCCAAAGATTTTGAACCCTGGATGCTGAGCCTTTAAGAGCCCCATGACCTGGTTTTCACTTTCCGGGCTGGGGGTGGGGGTGGGATTTCATTTATGGTTCCTATTTACGTTGTTATTTAACGTTTTTAAACCTCCAATTTTTCCTCCACAACTGCCAAAACTGTAAGGACATACTGGAGGCCAAGTGTCGGGCCTTCCTAGTGGCACCTCTGATGTATCTGCAACCAGGTTCGGTTTGTCCCTGGGCGCCTCTTCCCACCCAGCGAGGCCGTGAGACTCGTTTCTTGCGTCAGATGAGCATTCTTCGGGTAAAGAGGACGAAATAACCTGCAGAGCCAACCTGCGCGCCTGTTTCCTTTGAATAATTGCCTGCCCGGTGTGAAATGCCCTTGAGGGAAATATTTATTAAATGGAAACCATTGTCCCAGGTCCCTGGGACCGGCTTGTGTTCCAGGTTTATTGGCTTTTGCACCAGCCTCTCTCGGGAGGATGGACCCGAAACGGCACTGGCTCAGTAGGCTTGGAGGGGACTGGAATGAGGGAAAGTAGCAGAGAGCCAGGAAGCAGGAAGGAAGGGTCTTTCTCCAGCGTGTATTGTACCAGGTTTGAGAAGACTTTGCTTCTCCTTCCTACAATTAGAAAGACACGTGCAAGTTCTCACGCTCAGCACGCTCTTTAGAGAGGTGGGCGCTATTCCCATTTTACAGATTAGGAAACTGAGGTTAAGAAAGGCAAGGTGATTTGTCGAAAGTGACTCTGGGAGGAAAGTAGTGATGTCTGGTGTACAGGATTTGAAAAACCCTATTTTCTCCCCACTTTATGAACTATGGTGTCTGAAGATTTGATGGTGCTGCAGCCAAACTTAGAACACTTCCCAAAACTTTTGGAGCCCTCTAATCCTGCCAGGCAGATAAACCGGACTGGAAGACTGACCCTGCTGTTGATTTGCTTAGTCAAGGGCGCCACCTCCTCACGGGTTGGCAGCAGGTGCACAACCTTTACATTCCCGCTCATCCTCAGTCCAGTCTACCCCCAGGAGCCTTTGTCTGGGCCTCTAACTTTGTTATTTCTGCAGGAAGTTTCACTTAACTTGGGGTCTTAGGAAGTAGCAGCACTTTTCAGCCCAGTATGGACTGGGTTTCCAAGTGTCGCAGGCACTCTCAGGTGTGATAAGTGGTGCGCTATGGTCAGAGCCTGCCAGGGATCCTAGGTCCGGGGACCACATGATTCCAGTTCTTTCGGGTCATCCTGATGGCTTTTGGGAAGGAAAAAGAGAAATACTGATTATCTTCTGAGAGGTCCGGCGTCCACTGGGGACCTGCCTGATCTCTCACTCTGGAATCTTCAGCAGACACCAAATCCATAACCAAGAGTTTTGGGTTAAATACAAACCAACTTGTTGGAAACTGCTGGAAGAGGGGATCTAGCACAGGATCCGTTGCCGGTTCTGTTCTCTCAGCATTCAGGCCAATCCATTATAACTGCCCCAAGGCAGTTCCCAGCAAGTAAGCGCCTTTCTTCGATTCCCCACATTTCCTCCTCTGACAGCCAGTACTCCTCTCCAAGCCTCTGGTGTTCATTCTTACGGTGTTATTCAAAAGCTATTCGCAATCTAGAGAGGATTAATACAAAGGGAGGGGTGGCGGTTTCTGGTCAAGGCCACACCTGACTTCCAGGGGTTCCAGAACCCTAGGTTCCCTGGGCAGGCTGCACTGACCCAGTAAGGCACCAGCATCTACCAGCGTCTTGCTCTAGAAATACTAACTCAGCGCTGGGCGGGATGCAGGGTTGGGGGCAATGCACCCTTCAGGCCTCGCATTCACTTGCCTCATAGGTGAACCACGCAGGAGTGCACAGCTCTTATATACGCAGCGCTGGGTGGCCACCGGTTTATTTAGAACTGCCCAGACCTGGGAGGAGGTCAGGAGTTCCCAAGGTCTTGGGGTTTGACCTGGTGCTGTCTCCACCCAGGTGCTCTGCGTGTCCCTCTTCACTATGTCTCCCAAACAGGCCTTAACCACTGGGCAGCATGCCAAAAAAGGTGGCCCTTGGGGACAATTAGCAACTTCAAAAACCCCTGACACAGGTTATATAGGACAGAGGTTGCCTAAAGGCTCCTCCTGCTTTGTTAGCAGCCTAAAATTTGGGCCTCAGGCTACCAGTCCATTCTCCAGGGATAAAGAGGTCCCTTGGATGAGTTACTTCCACTTCAACATTTGCCTAGAGAATCTATGCACACACTCAGTATGCAGCGCAGTTACTCAGAGGCTTGCCAAGTGCTGGCCTTAGCCAGGTGTCCAAACCTCTTATCTAACCCCAGGGATTCTGCTAGTGACACCTCACATGGCTATTCCCACTGATGTGAAGGAAGAAGCCTCAATAATCAGGACCATATCCACTTCTCTCCAGCGTTTTGGCTCTCTCCACCACTAGTAGAGACCAGGGTGCACTTTAGGAAGTACTTCCCTTGTTCTTTTACTCAGCTCCTCAGGTGTTGGTTCAAGGCTACCACCACCTGTGGAAAGCCTTTTTTTTCTGGGCTGGGATAGGACTCTTTAAAGCTGTCACTCTATTTGACCTCTATTTGAAGCTGCTTTTTGACCTCTATTTGAAGCTGCTTTACCAGCCTCACGTGGAGCCCTGTTGCAGTCCACCAGAAAGCTCATCTGGGGATAGCTGCATATTCTTCTTCTTTGGGTGCCAAATGTCCTCACAACACAAAGAGTAGAGATGTTCAATAATTTCCTTCTGCCCAGGTCCAGGTTAGCTTTCCTGACAGGGCTTACCTGTCTTGCATCTGCTGGGAGAGGTCCTCAGACACAGCTTGGTAGAACTAGACACAGAATCTGGAACCAGGAGGCCTGTACCCACCTGCCTCACATTAGTGCTCCACCCTCCCATTCTCTCTGGTGGGTAAAGGTCACTGCTTCTAGGCCTCTTAGACTGGGAAATGGCCGAGTGCTGAGAGGGGGGTACAAAGAACATGACTTGGGGCAGAAAGAAAAAGAGGACTTGGTGATGCAGGGGCTTTTAGAAATGACGGGGGGGGGGGGGAGTCATCTGCTATGCAGAGGGGCTGGGATGTTGGGAACTTTCTGGGCATGGAGTCCTGCCCGCTTACTGGGAACCCTTGGGGTTATGGTGAGGTGAGCAAAGTGGCAGGTGCCTGTTCCTGGGAGCTTGCATGCAGCTCCAACTCTGGCAGTGGGAGTGTGAGTGCCAGCTCACTCAGGTGTTTAGCGAGAGGAGTGTTAATCAGTACAACCCCTGAGCGGTGACAACCCAGGAACCAACATTGGGGTGATAAATTGATCTTGGGAAATAATGCACTTTGGCTAAATCATAAACTTTTGATTTTTCTTATTACTAAAAATTTGTAATATGTGGTACACCTGATCCTCCTCCCCAGTTTTCTATTTTAAAATTCAAAGTCATCATATATCCTGCCTCTAGAGTGCTCAGAAGAATCCAGGGCTTCTGCCTTATTAATACATTTCCTGGTAATTGTTCAGGAGTCTTCTGTCCAGAATCCAGCATGAATAAAAGTCACATATCCCTTGCAGGCAAGAAAGTAGAGGAGGGCCTCCGTTCATGCCAAGAAACAAAGAGAAACTGAATAAAACCCGGTCCCAGGACAGATGCCTGAAGTGCCTGCCACAGAATGCATTTGCAGTTGTGGATCTGCTAGAGCCAGAGAACTGTGCTGAAGGACCCTTCTTTCTCAACACCTCAAGCATGCCCAGGTAAGGAGACGTTTTGGTGCTTCAAACTACCTTAACTTGAGCAGTTTAACTGGAGTCTATTTGTAGCAGAGATCAGATGACTCACCCTCTCAGGTGCAAGCTTAATGAGGATGGCACAACATTGCACTCATCTCCCAGAAAATAGAGGGGATGGGAGCAGGAACAGAGCTTTGAAATTCTCTTATTCTTTTATTAACTTGATGGCTCTTTATTGAGTGTCCACTATGTGCCAGGCACTGTGCCCCTGGGCTAGATACCAGGATACAGGAGTAAACAATGGTGCTTCTCCTGTTTATTGTCTATCCTTTCATTGGGCTATAATAATGATGTTTGATATTGGGCATGGACAAGAAACAATTTCCTCAGGGTAATTCCTGGCTCTGCCCTCAAATAGTTGTGTCACTTCAAGCAAAGTATTTAACTTGCCTGTGTCCTGGTTTCCTAACCTATAATACAGGTATGATGAATTGTTATCAGGACTAAATGATTTCATATATGAGACATACTTAGAACAGTGCTGGAAATATAGAAACTGCTCAACAATTGGTCAAATTTTATCATTAAACTTAAGGAGTTGTATATTCCGATGGGGATATGTACTAAGATGTGAATCAGGGTGATGAGACTGGGGATGAGGAAAAGAGGGTGTTCAAACTCACACTGGTGGTCAAAGACTTGAACACAGGAAAGAGGCAGGCTTATGAAGGAAGAACTAACAGGATAGAGGATTATTCCAGCTGATGGCACTTGATGGCTTTAAAGAGCCATTGTGGCTAAAGCCTGACCATGATCTTGGGGGAAAGTATAAAGAAAAATCTGGGTGATGTTGGCAGTGTCCAGATTATTCAGGGTCTTGCAGACCCCATAAGGATTAAGGCTTTATTCTAAATGTACTGAGAAGTCACTGAACTGAGATACACCAGAATTACCTAACAACATCCTAACAATGACAAAGAAATATTGGTAATCACTGACTCTACTTGTGGAAGACTCTCAGGTCAAAATATGGACCAGAAAATTTTAAGATGGACAGATTTTCTTTTCTTTTCTTTTTTTTTTTTATTGGCTCTGGGGTCAGCTTCTTGACCATCCCTTAAAGATCAAGGGCATCTCTGCTAAATGCTTTGAAACTTCTCTTACAGTCTCCTTTCTGTCAGGAAGCCAAGAAATAAAACAAGGGATGATAGGTCCTGGGCTTCTAGGAAAGGTAAGCTTCTACACTCTGTAGATATTAGCAGCCAGCTGCATTCCTGACTGACTTTTTAACTTCTTACCAAATGGAGATCTTCTACTTTCTTGCTCAGAGTCCCAACTTCGTCCCAAGTCGACTCTTTATGGAGAAACTGAGTCCACATTTAGGCAACTTGAATATCTCAGCCTGAGAAATAGAGGATTTGTACATGAGCAAATGAGGTTTCTTAGGATTAAAAGGAAAAAAAAAATCCCAGTGGTTATAAGAATAAGAAAGACACATTTTGTTTCTAAGAATAAAAGCCAGAGGAATGCCCGATTCTGTGCCTCTGTCTTGAGTTTTATTGTATTCAGGTATTAGGGCTCTTCCACCTTCTAATGTAAGAATCCTTGGTCAGCTTTTATCATAAACAATACTCTATAAGGCTCTGTGTTTGCTTAATGCAATCGGCCAAGTTACTAGAGCATACATTCTCTTGCCAGTTTTATCACAAATTATTCGCTGCAGAGGATAAGACCAAACTCTGGCAACAAGCCCCAGTCAAGGATCAGAAGAGTTCCTTTTTTTTTTTTGTGGTACCTGCCTCTGCCCCTCTAGCCTAAATAGCAGGAAATATTCAGGCAGTTAGCAGTTCCAAAAAGTGCTATATTAAGCATGCTTATTTTTATGTATCTTTTTTTTATTATTAAATCATAGCTGTGTACATTAATGCGATCATGGGGCACCATACACTGGTTTTATACACAATTTGACACATTTTCGTCACACTGGTTGACAAAGCCTTCCTGGCATTTTCTTAGTTATTGTGTTAAGACATTTATATTCTACATTTACTAAGTTTCACATGTATCCTTATAAGATGCACCACAGGTGTAATCCCACCAAGCACCCTCCCTTCACACATCTCCTACTCCCTTTCCTCCCTCTCCCCCTTCCCCTTATTCTTAGGTTATAACTGGGTTATAGCTTTCATATGAAAGCCATAAATCAATTTCATAGCAGGGCTGAGTACATTGGATACTTTTTCTTCCATTCTTGAGATACTTTACTGAGTTAATGTACACAGCTTATGATTTAATAATAAAAATAAATAAATGAATAAATGAATAAATAAACAACAAAAAAAGAAACAAAGTGTGCTGTTGCTCAGATCAAATATGGAAGAAGGAAACCAATTTACTTTCTCAAGCTGCTAGTCAAAAATGCTGATGTTGAATGATTTTTTTTTTTTTTTTGACATATACTGACTTAATTCATTTGTTCATGGTTGGTTTGAGAAAAATTCTGCAGTGCCTTTCACTGAGAAAAAAAAGCTGTGATTCCATTTTCTACCTGACTTATTAATTCCACTCCACCTGAACGCAGTGGTTAACTTTGCTATTATCCTGGATCCCATGCCACGCGGCACAATACTTTCATTGTGACTCAGAACACAGCCATCGCCCAGTTGCTGTATAGGGGAGATTATATCAAAAGTAATGTTTACAGTGTACTAACAGCCTCATAAAGATAAACATCAGAAATTGATTTGAAAACCTAAATCACTTGTGTCAGTTAAGTTTCCACAAACGGCCTCCTTATGTATTTGTGCTTCAGTGTGTATATATTTGCCCGGAATTTCAACAGACCCTGCCTTTGACACATTTGTGTAAGAATGTGTGCATGGCCCATGGGCACAGAGGTATAGCTAGTTCTGCAGGCCACTCTTATTCCCCTTTGGTTCCATTGCCAGATTTATAGGGAAAAAAAGGCGTCCAGTGTAGGAGCTAAGCAAAAATGTAAAACATACTGCCTAAGAATCTGTATAGAGTCTGCTTCTGCCTGTCCTTGTGTTACCCAGGAACTGAACTGGTGACAAAACTTTCCAACTTCCCTATTTGTGCTCCCATTTCTGAAACAAGAGGAAAAGAAAATTGACGCAGGACACTCCACAAGCCCACATTTCCCTGGGGAGAGAGGTGAGGAGTACTGGCTTTGCAGTCACAGAGACTTCAGATTCAGCACCAGTCCCATCACTTTATACTTGGGTAACCTTAGAGAAGTTGCTTACTCTCTCTACGCTTCACTTGTCTGATATTTCAAATGCCCACCAAGAGAGTAATTATTTCATAGAGCATTTATGAGATTTAAATAATTACACACAAAGCACACATCCCAGCTGTCAATACCAACTAAATTATCAATAAAGGTTAATTAGTATTATTATATATTTACCACCCAGGAAGACCACCCACAGCATTGTTACAGAGAATAAATATGAAAATGCAAGCAAAAGCCTTTAACACAGCCTTTGGTCCATGCCTGAAGATTTTCTGGTATGGCAATGGAAAAAAAAAAAATCTGTATTCATACTCAGTTCATGGATTTTAATTAGTGTGTAAAATAAACTATCTCTCTAGTTCCTATCAAATTGCAGGTGTGAGATTTCCTTTGAACATCTTTCTCATTTCTATTTTTCATTCCTTTGTTCTGACACACATTGGGTAGATGGGCATATTTCCAAAGCTCAAATGTCTGTATTTGGTCAAGAATCAAAACTTTGTGGTTTAATCTTCTGATCACTCAGGTTATTCCAGGAGACTAGAGACCACCCTGAGACTTTAACTTTGGCATTCAAAGTAAACCAGCATCCTCTGGAGATGGGCACTCAGGTACAGGGAATATATAACTATTGATGTATAAATATATAGACAGGCAGAAAGCCAGGATTCCGAGCTACTGGTGAGTCAGCATGAGCCCTAAAGGCCATGAGGCCTGAGAGGTAGTTCTTCTGCAGAGCCCAGAGACCCTGAAGTTGAAGTTTGATAGGATTTATATCTCAGCACTTTTTAGCAGATAATGCCACCTGAAATTTCTATAGCATTATATTCTTCTTAGAGAATTTTCACATAACATATCTTAACACAACACAGGAAAAATTCATTCTTACTCTACTTTGAAAAGGAAGATAGGTCCAGAGAGATGAAGTGGTTCCAGGCACACACTGAGTGAGTGACAGCCTGGAACTTGAACAGGTGCTGTTATGGCCTTGAGAACAGTGGTATTGAAAGGAAGGAGCCCTGGGGAGAGACTAGAATGGTTAATAGTCCAAGAGGGGTCTACTTTCCTATCAGGGTGGCCTTCATAGAAAAGGATGACCTAGGATGGGGGTGTCTTTATAGTTCCTGGTTCCTACATGCTGTGCTGTTACTTCCTGATTTCTGTCGCTTTTTGCTTACCTCAGGGATCCTGGGTGATCTTACTGCTCCCATTTCTGAGGGACACTCTAGGCTTAGTGGCAGCCAACATTGCTACTTCTGTGAAACGGTTCTCATACATTTTGTGTTTTAGACTTATCTGTGGTGCATGTCAAAAATGAATTATGGACCAGATTTTGAAATCCTTATTAAGGGACTGTGTGTGTGTGTGTGTGTGTGTGTGTGTGTGTTGGGAGTGGATTCTGTGGTATGCTGGATTGGCTCATAACACCTTTCAAGAGCTTACCAAACACATCTTTTTCTATCTTTAAATTCTGTGACACGATGACATGGTATCTTCAAGTTGACAGTGGTAGGTTTCACCTCATGGAAATCAGAAAGTACTACAGATGAAGGCTCCTCTGACAAAAGCTGGTTGTGTTTTCATTGTGTTTGAGTTCCAACCTTATACTTGGCCTTCAGGTGATTCAACCTCATGCCTTTGTGTCATGAGTGGAATTTTTGAGTAGAAAGATCATAACTAACAATTTTAATTGCTCCATCTTATATTTCCTCCTGAAGTAGGAAAAAAAAAAAGACAATTCATGCATTTCCATTTCCAGGAAGACTTAGTTATATAATTTTAAATTTCTAGCAGCTCTATATTTTCTATATGTGTTGCAGCTCTTTCAATAATAAGAATCATTGAAAACCTACTACGTTCCCAGACCTTTTCTAATGATTTTTTTTTTTAAAGCTCTCACTCTTTTGGAATGTGAGTAAAATTCCAAAGTCTAATCATTCCTTGAAAATTTATTGGAATTGAAGAATATCATACATAATGGGAGCATAATGAGGGAGATGGACTGATATGAGATAAAGTTTGCCTTATAGGAAAAGCCAAATAAAGAGTTTTGTATTTAATCTGAAATTTACTAGAGACCCCCAGTATGAGCTCAGCAGGGGATGCAAGTGCTCAGATTGATATTCCAAGATCACTTTGGTTGCTGTGTGAGGACGTAGTGTAGAGGACAAAAGGGAATACTGGGCAATGACACTAATTTTTCTTACATTTCTTCAAAGGAGAAACTTTTGCAATTCCCTCTGTCCCTTTCCTTCCAATTGCAAGAATGCAAACCACTGAGGCAAAAACAGAGGGAGAATTGCATCACTGGAGAATTGGTAAAACCACCTCAGAAGCCATGTAATAAAAAAGCATGTTTGAAAGCTATTTCATTTAACAAGCGCCAATCAGTAAGATTTCCTGTGATGATGGAAATATTCCATGTTTGAGTTCTCCAAGATGGTAGCTCTGAACCCCATGTGGCTATTGAGCATTTGAAATATGGCTAGTGTGACCGAAGAGTTTAATTTTTAGTTTTATTTAATTTTTATTAATTAAAATTTAAATTTTAACAGCTATATGTGGCTACTGGCCACTGTATTACACAGTGCAGCATTAAATGCCCTATATTTGTTAAACAATGCTTGCCTGTTAGGGAGATAAGGATTAAATGATCCATGTTAAAGCAGAAAAGCAGGAAGCTTGCTTTACAGGAACGCAGTGGATGCTGGATTCAGTAGTGCACTGGAGCATGATTGGACTGGCTTTGGGAGCCAATTGTGGACATCTCGTTCTGTCTTTCAGTTCATGGACATTGCACATGCTCTTAGTGGGAATGTGCCCACCACAGAAATCAGCAACCCCTGCTAATAGGGTTTCCCATCCTTACATTAGCCCCAAGAACTGGTTGTTAAACATTTATCAACATACCACTTTCAAATTTTATTTATTTGTGGTATTTCCATCATCAGACAAATGAATAATCATCTTAGGCATTTATTCCTTATACCATAATAAAGTAGAACTTTAATTATTTTCCTTTTCACTATTTTTATAATCATATTTTCATGTTCTCTTTCTTTCCTTACCTGAGTTTCACAGACTTGTTTGCTTTTGTGTTTCTGCTCCCTCAGAGAAGCTTCTGCTCAAGGAAGATTTTGCATCTTTGTTCTTTCTCTTTTCCCTTTCAATGTAATCTATAAACTTTTAGTCAATTCAGTTTGTCTACTCCTTGTTTACTCCAAGGGAAGGAGCCAGCTGACTACAGAAACGAGTGACAATGACACGTTCAGAAATAAGACCAGGTGCTATTTGTCTCCTTCTCACCACACCCTTATCGGGCAGGGGCTAAACTTCTGCATTCTCCAACGATATGTGTTGCAAAATATCATAAATTACATCTCTCCATTTCTCTCGTCTTCCTGTTTCCAGCCATATTGGGTGGTATTTCTTCTGCAAACAAGATTAGGAAAATTAGATGTTTATGTTTCTGTCAGGGATGGCTTCCTTTTCTTAGCAATATGTTCTTCCCCCCTAAAACTTAAAGTCCCTAAATCCCATCTCAGTCTAGGACTTAGTAAAACTTCCTCAGATTGTTAATTGGTTAAAACATTTAAATTAAAGATGATATTGAATGAAGAATTTTTGCCTCCAAAACTTCTTAAGCCTGTCTTGACTTGTAAATGCTGATCTCGACCAGCAGGTTAACTTTAATTAACTTCACCAGTGTCATTCCAGCTACATGAACTCTAAGAAAATCTACCCCATTAGTTTTATATTCTTTTTTTAATTTTTAAAGTGGTGGGATCTTTCCCTCAAAGATAATGCACACGGAAGTCTACTACATAAAACAGGCAAAAACTGAGGTTTTTCTGGTTTTCAAATCCAGTTGTGTGTATATGAGGGGGAGGGGGTTAGACTTTAAATAGCATTGTTTGAAAACCATGATTTACTTTTTTAAAGGAAGCTCTATCCTTCACCAACATTATATATCCATTCTATTGATGGGAAATCTTTTTAAAAGGTATTATATTTCTCCTTTTAAAAAAATTATGAATCTTGGTTTCCCACGTCAATACTTTATGTAACAATCAAGAGATCAAATGGGCTTTGGGAATGCCTTTTCTATCCTGCCTGTTTTTTTAAACTCTGCAATGTTATGGTGAAATATACCAAAATTAGTAAATGTGGTTGTACCTTCATGATGTCTCCTTGCCTTGTAAATTTTGTGTATAAATTTCCATAAATCAGTTATGGAAGAAGCTCTGTGACCTCAGTACTGATGCTCAATTATTGCTACAAATACAAAACCCATATTTAAACAGGACTTCCACTCTCAGTGGCTTTAAAATAATCCCCTGAGGGGACAATCGGCAATTTCAAGAAGTCTATGATTTAAATCTTAAAAATTTGCAGTATATTTTGGAAGATCTGAATGCGTGCCTCTCCATCTTCTCTTTTTATATGTTGATTTTATAGTTTTATTTCTGTGAATGAGGAATGTCCACAACAATGAATTTTTTCATCAAAAAATGAACTCTTGTCAGTGATGCTAAAATCAGAAGTGCTATCTTTTCTCGATTTTAATTGTTTTATACCTTATAAGCCCTTAGTTCAGATTGATTCACATAATCAGTTAAGCCAGGCTATTTTAGAACTAGCTTCTTTGGACTCAGAGCCTAAGGATGATAAGCTACCTTTGCAAGGGCTTACTAAAAATGTCTGAGTTCTAAAAGAAAATGTATTGACCTCAAAATACAAAAAGAAAACTACCAAATTAAAATGGGTAACTGTTGTATCCTGTGTCTCCCAAAGCTAACATTATGTTAACTCATTTAATGTCTCTCTTCTACAGGTAGATGTAAATAAAATAACCTTTAAAACAAAAGAACAAACATGAATTAGTTATTCTTAATAAAACTCAAGATTTTAAAATGTACAAAATCCTTTAAGACGATTTACAGCATAATAATAATATAAAATGGAATATGGATTTAATGTAATGTGCTTTGTGTGAAAAAGTCATAGGAAACCTGAACAAGAAAAGTCTACAGGAGTCTTAAATTCTGCACGTTTAGGAACTAACTCATCATGGTAGATTCATTAGCCAACAAAATTTCTCAGAACAGCAATCTAGTTTGAATATTGTGAGGGTCAAAGTTAACTTAGAAACACTAAGGGTAATGAATAATGGCTGTTTAATTAATCACTTATTCATATGCTGGAGTAGTCTCAGAATTGTTTCTGGAGAATAAATCTCATTTTCCTAAGTAATATGTCTATAGGTCAATATGTGGAAATAAGGAAAGTTATGGTTGAACAGAGTTTTGTTTGGGCTTCTTCACTGATTTCTATAATAGCAAATCAATTGCACATGTGTTTTCTATAATGACGGACAATCATATATTTCTCAGTGCTTAGCAGAGGCTCTGATGATGGAAACAATATTACAGCATTTAGGGAGTATTGTAGGAGAGACCTGTAATTCCTCTATTCCTCCAAATAGAATCTCCAAACCTGCAGTCAACAGCTGATGGACAGAATTTAGAAGACCTGCCAGTTCTGTGCAATGGTCAAAAAAAAAAAAAAAAAAAAAAGTTCTTATATGTAAATATGTGTGATTTCCTAAGGAGAAGGTATGTAACTTTCAAAACCTTCTTAAAGTGATTTGTCTATTAAAGAAAAAATAGAGTCTTTCCTTGGTTCCAACAAGACTATCAGAATGTGTATATTTGATTATATTATCATTAGCCCCACCTTGCCCTGGGCTCACTTGGTTACCTTCTTCTTGCCTAAAAGTAAGTCTAGCTGAAGTAGGTTTCAATTTTGAAAGCAAAGTTTTGTAGAGCTTTCAAGAAATAGACTTGTGAAACCTTCAACAGCATTTATGTTTGGAAAGTCATTGAAGATAGCTTTCATCATGTTTTTTAAAAACTTCCTTAAACTTATCCACTTGAGAAAATTCTTTCAGAGAGGAGCTTTAGGAAAGATTTCATTTCTTCCAAGAATCTGACAATTTTTTTTTTTTTTTTTTTTATGGTCTGTTAAAAGGTGTCAAATCAATTCTATTTAAATGCCAAAATCCATATCAGGCTTCATTCTACTTGCACAGTTGTGTCTACTCCTGCAACGCTGGGTCTTCACTGTAACTTTCTACTCTCATTGACAGTTTTCTTTTTACTCTTCGTTGTATGTTCTGTATTTGAATACATCACAGATATAAGTCCCCTCAAATAAGAGTTAAGCGGAAAAATAAATGAATACCCAACTTGCCTACTGGCAAATCAAATTTCAGTTACGTGGGTACTCCAAAGTAACAACCTACTCAGGTAAAAGTGAACACTTAAACTGAGGCCTCTCATATACTGGACTGGTTTTTGGTAATTCACCATATAGAGGGCTCAGAATACTGGTTGTTGGTAATCAATGCAAATTGAATTTAGATATTTGGAAAAACACCCCTCCCCTCTATCCTTACTCAAGTTATGAAACAATTTCCTGTTTACTTTACAGAAATACTGTTGTATCACAATTGGTAACATAATGACTGACCATGTTATGTTTCTTCTCTATTTATAGTAGTATTTTAGGAAACTGTGGTGTGGCAGCAGAGTATAAGACAAAAGTAGAGGCAAAAAAGCTTTGGCTGAAAGTCTTGCTACACTCTCTGCCTGTGTGACCTTTTGCAGAGACATAGACAGACAGAGAAAGAGAGTAGAGTGGTGCAGTGGTTAAGAACCGTGACTTTTGAGGCAAATGGATTATTGAGTCCATTTGGGCCCTTGCTAGCTGTGTGACCTAGAAAAAGTTACTTAATCTCTCTATGCAAAATGAGGGTAATTATCATTTACTCCATAAGGTTCTTGAACATATTAAGGAGTTAATATATGTAAAGCACTTAGAACAGTGCTTGGTATATAATATGATTTCAGTTAGGTGTTATGCATTATAATTTCTAGCAGGATTATAAATAGATACTGTGTAAACATTCTCCACTTGTAGAAAGTTAATACATAGGGGACACAGGAAAGTTAATTCTTTCTTCTAAATATTAAAATATTAAATTTATCTTTCTGCAAAATACTATATTTTCACCAGGGCAAAATATAGTGGGTATAGAAATGAGCTTAAAAAAATCCAGATGGCATTTGTGCCTGCAAATCAAGGCCAGTGACTGAATTTTAAACCATTCCTCTGATATTAGATCAAATCCATTCTGGGTGGGAGCAGAAGGGACAGAGTGGATTGCAGGGGGGATGGGGGGAAGCCGTTGAAATCGCGTGCACAGGTTGTTGTTCCAATTCTGGAGGTTGGAGTGAAGCCACCTTGAAGATTTGGCCTTGTGTGTTTGTGATCATAAGAAATTTCCCCAGCCTTAATTTTGTGCTTCAGGGAACTGAAAGAAGTAATGATTTTTGTATCTGTAAATAAGGCTGTTGCTATGTGTGAGTGGCAATGTTCCACAGACATTAGCTATTTTCACTTTCTTGTGGTCCACCCATGAATTACAAAGCGCAAAAGGGTGTTTCCTTTCCAGTTGAAAATAGCTTTTGGCAGTGTTTTCTGACACAGCTCTTCAGTGAGCCACGGGACCTGTCACCTCAATCATTTTACTTTCCCTTTCATCCTCCCACAAAAGTGATTTTAAGGAGGGAGGGTAAGTGATCAGATGAAGCCAAGGGAAGTGAGCACGTTAATAACAACCTGTCAACACCTGGGAGAGCCAGATGCAAACACGTTAGATTACGGATGAGGTGGACTCGCAAAACGTTCATATCCTCATCCACCTCAAACCCTATGCAGCCGTCCCTCTTCCTCCTCCCATCCCGAGATCACCAACATCATGAAACTCGGTAGCAAATTTTTTTTATTCCTCTTTTTTTAAAAGGTTGAACCAGACTCACAATGAATAAAAATTCACTCTTGGCTTTCTTGATTTCCAGAATAATTCAAAAAGTTTCTCCTAGAATATTCTTTACTGGGAGAAACATAATCACATAATCATTAAATGTTTCATATGCATTTCAAAATGATGACATTCACGTCTTCAACTAAGCCTTACTCCAGCTACTGAAAAACAATGAAGTCTTAAGAGATCCAGTTAAAATGCACCATTTTAGCATGATTCCAAATGCTTTACTTGTCTTAATTAATTCAGACCTCCATAAAATTCTTATGAGGTAAGTACTACAATTATCACCATTTTAGAGGCCAAAAAACTGAGGCCCAGAGGAATGGTGCCCTGTGGAGAAAACCAAAGCACCGGATGGTGGTGAATATTTCTGAGGGGCAGTGATAAGTGAGAATTCACTGAGTCTTTCCCCCTTCTCACATATCGGCTTGGGTAGAAGTACAGAAAGCCAGAGTGCAAAGTGCACTGGAGATCACTTGGGCCTGGGGACAACTTGCAGGGAGTTGTTGAGAGACCCAGGCTCCAAACCTGGGCTTCCCTCCTTGGACAGCACTTATGCCTCACACCATTCATGACTAGAGTGTATTTGCCTGGGAAATCTCTCCATGAAATTCTTCCTTTATCTCCTTTTCTGCTGCTTCTTTTTCTGAATGCTGTTTCATTGCTCCGCATGCCTCCTTTTCAGTAAGGGGCAAGGGGCTCTTTACCAAGAGTAGGGAGATGGCTAAGAACACAGGGTTTGAATCCTGATTGATATTTTCTAGGTGTTAGACTAGATGAAACTCCACTCTGAGACCCTCTGTTTGCTCTTTTATACGTTGGTAATAAACACTGGCTTTTTATCATGGGCTTTCTCAAGAATGACGCTTTCTAGATCTCTGCGTCTTTGCTACTTAAACTGTGGTCCAACAGACCTGCAGCATGGGCATCACTGGTTGCTGTCTGGAAACGAAGAATTTCAGGCCCAATTTCAGATCTACTGAATTGGAATCTGCATTTTAACAAGAACCTTCAGGGGATTTTTGTGCAAATTAAAGCGTGTGAATCTCTGTGAACGTTTCATAACTGTAAAGCCCAGTCCAGATAGAGGCGCTGCTCCTCTCTCTTTTATTTCTTCTTCACTCTGCTCCTTCTCTAATTTTTCCTGTTTTAAAAAGGCAAATCACGTCACCAGTCCCTTATCCTGGGGACCAATTTGGAATTTTTTTGTATTCTAAAAAGGTAAACTCTGTATTATTTAACACCCTAGTGGGGTGTGTGGTGATTCACTGAAATAGAAGGCAGTGACCATCAGAGCACTGGGGTGCATGCCTATAGTCCTAGCTGCTCCAGGGGCTGAGGCAGGAGAAGAATCACTTGAGTCCAGGAGTTTGAGGTTGTACCACATAATGCGATGTGATTATGCCTGTGAATAATAACTGCACCCCAGCCTGGGCAACAGAGAGAGACCCCATCTCTTACACATGCACACACACACCCACAGACTAGGACACTGAAAGCAATGGAATAAATAAAGATAAAAAATAGCCCCCTCCCCATTAGCTCCAGTTAGAACTCACCTTCAGATGAGTTCAAACTTAAGAAATAACTTTTAGGTGCCAGAGCTTTCCAGGTTGTAGAGTGTTCAATGAGGACTAGGGATGTGAATGTCTCAGGGATGTGCGGACCTCGGTCTGGGAGAGCTCTGAGGTGTGAGTCCCACCCAGAAAAGCAGCGTAGCTTTTCTGTGGGAACAGCCTGAGTAGACTGTGGCTATACCTGAGGTGGACAGAGAAGATGAGAGGGTGAGAGACTGGGATGCGGCCACCCCACAAATCTTAGAGTACCATTTGGGGCATCCTATTTCTGCAGGATCTTATCCTATCAACTGCCCTAACCCCAGGCAAATGCATAGTTCAGGGAAGAGGAAAGCTCATTTTTGTCTTTGTCTCAGAATATTGAGCCTGAGGGAAGATTGGAGTGGCAGGAGATGTACAAAGTTCTTCACATCACAGGAAAGAGTGCATGTGTCCTGTAAAAAGGAAAAGTTAGCTTGTTTTTTTTGTTAATCATCCAGGAATCAAAGAATTCAAAGTAGAAATGTATCTCATTGAAGGTATTGATTATAAGGAGTCTTTTAAATGAGAGAAACAATTGTACCTGTGATGAAAACCTCTCTAAAAAGATGAAGGAACTGCACCCTCCAATCTGATCTTTCCATTCTCCAGTCCTTTGCAGACTACCCTAAATTTATTCAGACTATGTCTGGAGGGTTCCAGTAGGCAGAACGTTTGGATTCTTTCTTTAACGCATATCCTTTTGTTGTGGCTCTGCTGGAGAAAAGAAAAAGGGGGGAAATTAGTATAACTTCCTCACTGTTATATATTTTTTTAAGTTTACCTAAAAGGAAAAATCCTTGAAAGAGCCTATAACTCTTAAGAAATGGAAAACAGTAAGGTTTCTGGTTCAGAAGATTTGACTTCTGATCTGAATTCTTCTAAGCTTTTGGGTGAAATTGAGACATTCTTTGTCTGTAGTCCAAGGCATTTGGTGGGTAGGTGGTGCTGGGGATTTAGACCAATAGGGGTGTGACTTTCCTACCAGAAATATCCACTCATTTACCCTCAGAGTCTTTCCAGAGTTGGCGAGACTGATATAATTGGTTGCAAATTGAACCAGCTCTGCAACATGTGCATAAATTCATGTATGATAACATCCAGAGCTTTTTTTTAATTAGGGTAAGATCTTCAGTTGTATTATGTCACTTAGCCTTCCTCAAACCCTCTCTGAGTAGAAAACTGAGGCTCAAGGAGATTAAGTGAATTTCTTTTTCTTTTTCTATCTTTCTTTCTTTCTTTTTTTTTTTTTGAGACACAGACTCAAGCTGTCGCCCTGGGTAGAGTGCTGTGAAATCACAGCTCACAGCAACCTCCAACTCCTGGGCTTAAGCAATTCTCCTCCCTCCGCCTCCCAAGTAGCTGCGATTACAGACACCTGCCACAATGCCAGGCTTTTTTTTTTTTTTGGTTGCAGCCGTCATTTTTGTTTGGCGGGCCCGGGCTGGATTCAAACCCACCAGGTCAGGTGTATGTGGCTGGCGTCTTAGCCACTTGAGCCACAGGTGCCAGGCCAGATTAAGTGAATTTCTAAAGATTGCACAGATAGAAGCTGGGTTTGGCTAAGACCAAAGTATTTTGCTCTTAACCAGTATATCATCGCTGGTTTTGCTCTGAACCCTGGATTTGCCTTGGGAGCCCCAGAGTTCAGGGTGCAGATGGAGGTGCTCTATGTTATAGGGCTGAACAGGCAACTTAAATGTTGCCCACTGAAAAGTTGTTGGGCAAAGAGAGAAGGCGGGTGGCAGGCTGAGATTCATGTGCCCAGAGAAGATGATTTATGGCTCCTTTTCAACCTTCCTTCTATCTCCCTTCCAGGGATATAAGTGAGATAATCATAGGATTATAGTGATGAAATGAAACTCCTAAAGCCATCCAATCTATCCCCCTGCCTTCAGGCAGTGATTCATTTAAAGTAGACAATTTTCTCCCTTTGTTTAAAGATCTTAAAAGGAAGAATTTCCAAATCATTCAAAGGTTCCTATGATGGGGGCTCACAGGTCTCATAGTGATTAATATTTTTGTGGTGATAAATCCAAATTAATTTCCATGCACTTATTGAGTTCTTACATTATGCCCTATGCAAATGTATGTGTGTGTGTGTGTGTGTGTGTGTGTGTATGTTATGTTTTAGAGTCAAAGATAGAGAAGAGCCCTTAGGTTTCTTACAATACTCTCGGATCAACAGAAGTAATACAATTGCAGTAATTAAAACCCAGTAAAAATACTTTAAACCAATTATATGCTAAGAGCCAGTATTCTGCTGCTGGTTCTGCCAGCAATTAGCCATGCGACTTTGTATAAGTCATTAGACCACTCTGATTTCCAGCTGTCCTTTCTATAACATGAGGGTTTGGATAACCTTGTCCTCATGTTTGCTTAGCAGCCCAAGGAACACAGATTCTAATATAATATAGTAGTGGAGACTATAAGGGTAATAAGAGCTCAGGAGTGATCCTAGAGGGACTGATTTGTTAAGATGTCGGGAGGAGGAGCAACTTTAATTGGTTCCTGAAGAATGTGTAGCCTTGGCCTAGAGAGAGAGAAAGATAGTCCAGGAAAATAGCATGAAATGGGAATGACTAGTGAGGGGCCAGCTGAAGGCATAGATTGAAAGGGAAATGGAGGCCAAATCACCTAAAATTCTATTTAGATTTGTAATGTCGGGATTAGAGTTGGCATATCAATAAAAACAACAATAAAATGATCTTGAGAAAAGCAGAGAGAAAATAAGTACATAAATAGAGCATCTTCAATATCACAGGCCTTAGGCTGTGATTTAAATGTATAACCCTCACAACCCCTCAGAAGGTAAGAATTAGTTTTGCCACTGTGATGGCTAATTTTAAGTGTTAACTTGATTGGGATAAGGGATGCCCATGTAGTGGGGAAAACATTATTTCTGGGTGTGTCTATGAGGGTGTTTTTAGCAAAGATTAGCATTTGAATTGGTGGATTGAGTAAAGATGATTGCCCTCCCAGTGTGGGTGGGCATTACACAATCCACTGAGGACACCAATAAAATAAAATAAAAAGGTGGACAAATTCACCCTCTTCCTGAGCTGAACCTTCCATCTTCTCCTCCTCTCAGACATGAGTGCTCTTGGTCATCAAGTCTTCAGTCTTGAGCTAGGACTTAATTTTTTCCTCTGGTTCTTAGAGCTCTTAACTTAAGTTGGAGCTATACCACTAGTTTTCTTGGTTCTCCGACTTATAGTCAGCAGATCATGGGACTTCTCAGCCTCCATAATCCTGCAAATTCAATTCCCTATAATAAATTTCTTTATATGAATGTATACATATGTGCACACACATACTCATATACATGCAGTTGAACCTCCCCAGTTGACCACCTCCTTAAGTTGACCTAATTTTTATAGACTGGACATGCACCACACATACATATCAATACAGTAGTCCTAGTTCCATATGCTGACCACCTCTGTATGTTGACCAGTTTGTTACACAGTCTCTTGAGTGGTCAAATTACAGAGGTTCTACTATGTATATATACTTCCTTTCATTCTGTTTCAAGATTATGTGATTTTCCTCCAGTCACCTTGTAAACAAATTGACTGAGATTTCTGGATGAACCAGCATGTGAAATAACATGTGTTATAGAAATTTTATGAAAAAGTGGAGCAAGCACATAACATTAAGAAAGCTAGAAAAGTAGTGAGGTGATGTAGGTTACAGGTTGTAAAACAAGAGAGGAAGGAGATATTCTAAAGGAATACTTTGGAAAATGATGGATTGGCTATATAATAGAAATGGATGAGTAAAAGATGGCTACAATGTTTGGAATAGGAAAAAGTCATAGATCCTTGATTCTACTGATATAAAGAAGCTGATTTGGAGATGAAGGTGACTTACCTTGTACATGTAGAGTGGGAGGTTAAACTGATTTCCTCAACTGGCCATGGCCATGACACTAGTATAGCAGGTGCAGAAACCATGACATAAAAACAGAGTGAAAGAGAGAGCTCTGGGAATTATTATCAGAGAGAGATCTCTGAAATCTCAAAAAAGAGGAAAATCTGTAATAAAGATAAGAAAAAAAGAAGACTCCCAGGAGGTGGAAGGGAAGAGCAAGAGAGGTCGACACCAGAGACAAAGTGAGTTCGCCAGGAGAACAAGGACTGGAGAGCAGAAAAGCCAGAACTTGAGGGAAACTAACCCATGAAAGTGGGATGCAATGAGAAAGAAAAGCTGTGAGATGCTTATTAATCCTCAGAAATTCTAATTACAACAGAGAAATCTATTCAAATGAAGATAGAAAAATCCACACAATTTTTTTTGGGGGGGAGGGGGCATTATTCCAAAGGTCTTTTTCTTTTCTTTCTTTCTTTCTTTCTTTCTTTCTTTCTTTCTTTCTTTCTTTCTTTCTTTCTTTCTTTCTTTCTTTCTTTCTTTTTTTTTTTTAGACAGTCTCACTTTATCACCCTCAGTAGAGTGCTGTGGTGTCACAGCTCACAGCAACCTCCAACTCCTGGGCTTAGGCGATTCTCTTGCCTCAGCCTCCCAAGTAGCTGGGACTACAGATGCCTGCCACAAATAGCCTGCCCAGTTATTTTTTGTTGCAGTTGCCACTGCTGCTTTAGCTGGCCGGGGCCGAATTTGAACCCACCACCCTCAGTATTTTGGGCCGGCACCCTACTCACTGAGCCACAGGAGCTGCCCAAATATCTTTTTCTTTCTATTATTTCTTCAGGCAAATAATATAGTTATGATCCTCAAGTTTTCTGCAAGAGAAGAGTTATATTGCAGAACTTGCTGTGATATAGCTTTATGCCTGAGAATAATACAGTTTCTTAAATTTCCTTTGAGCATTAATTGCTGAAACGTTGTTTATATCTTTGGAGACGACAAGCATTCATTCTATTGCTATTTAAGTTCTTCTTGTGAGCCAGGCCCTGTGCTAGACCCTGGCTTTGCAGACAAGCAGGTGGAGCCTCCCTTTTCTATCCACCACAAGCCATATATATTATCATTAGCTTAGCTAAACAAAGGGAGCAGCGGAACAGCGGAGGTACCCCATGTACCCCTGGGACATGGAGGCCAGACAGTGGGCCAACCAGCTTCAGTCTCCAGCTCTGCTTTCATAATCAGTAGAGGCTGAGGATAAATTGCAATTTATTTCCAAACAGTGTGACCCTCAATTGTATAAACAAGCGGGAACTGAATGTCAACTGTAGCTCAGGAAGGCATTTTCCCCAAGGCAGATTGGCAGGGAGCTCACGGGCTTTGCCCCTTTCCCCTGCAGAGATCATCTGTTGGGATCAGGTGGGTGTCTCCCCAGCAATCAATATCCTAGGAGAGCTGCTGGTGCAGGGAAGAGCAGCAAATGGCTGGGTCACTGTTGATTTCTTTTTCTTTGGTTAGTTCTTTTACCTTTCAAATACAGTCTTTGCCCACCTGCTTTGAAAAGGTAAATTCAGTCTGTTTGAAATTAGTGCAGATTTAATTATATACACCATGTGCTCCCTCTTCCCTTGATACTCATTTCACGGACAAGCAGGAGTTTTGGAAAATCACAGTAGCTTCTTTGCAGATACCTCCCTTCTCATCTCCCAACCCCCATTTCCACAGTACCATTTTATGCACGTGGAAGCTTTTATATTCTCTATGTTTTCATGCATGCAGCCAAATATAGGGGCAAAGCCAAATATAGGGGGGAAAAAACCTTTAAAAAGAGTAATCATCTTCTGTTTTTTTTTTAGTCAGATGAAAATTTCCTTTACTTTTGTCCATGTAAACGCAAAATTATCCTTCTGCAAGTTGAGGTGGTGGCAGTTCCTGAACACAGTTATATTTTGCAGATAACAGGATTAGCTTGGATGTGGGTAATAAGTTGGTGAATCTCCCCCCGGCCATTTCTCAACACTGTGAGAGCACTAATCCTTTATGCTTTGATGTCTTCTAGTTTTCCATCAGGTGCGCCACGGACTATTTGTCCTGGGGCAGTCAGCTCTCTTATAAGATCTCATAGTGTCCTCATTAGCTGCGCCTATTTACCCAGCCAGCCTGTTGAACCCAATTTATAGTTTATGTGATTAATTCCCAAAGTACAGTAAACCCTAGCTCTAAGGCTCTCTATTATGTGACTGCATCTCCTTTAAGGGCAAACATAAGCTTCAGCTCTTTTGCTATATGACTGCATCGTATATAATACACTAATAATTTTACTCTCGAGGACACATTAAACATCCTTCTATACACTTTCTTTATGGCCCACAGCTCATAAAAAAAAGAATATTCCACATTGCACTGTAAAGTGCTAACTATATGAGGGAGTCATTTGGGTTTTGTTTTGTTTTTTCTTTAAAAAATTTATTTTTGCTGAAATTACCACACAGCACTACTATCAGGTTGAACAGTGAATTGGCAAACCACATTGCTGTACCATTCTTTATCTACTGAATTATAAGTTTGAAAGGGCTTAAGAGGTGACGTGGCAGCACAAACCCATGGGCTCCTTTTCATATTTAACATTCATATTTAAGATTTGAGAGTGTGAGTGTGTGTGTGCTCGTGCATGTGCATGGTGAGAGTGACAGAGCAGGACAAAGACACAAAGCAAAATGAAGAGAGCAGCACTCAAGGAAAGCTGTGTCAACTTTGTTGGAATTTTTCCCATAGCAGAAAGAATTATAGAAGAGTCACTTACATTTGGAATGAGGTTAAAACACACATACACACACACACACACACACACACACACACACACACACACACACACACACAGCAGTGGTTCTCATATAGGTGTATGCAGAGACATTTGGCAATGTCTGGAGATGTTTTTGGTGATCACAGTTGAGAGGGCAGGGGCATGCTACTGGTATTTAGCAAGTAGCCAGTGGAGGCCAAGAATAAGGCTAAACATCCTACAGAAAGCCTGCTGGGACAAGAGAAAATTTCCAACAGTGTCATGGTTGAGAAATCCTGTGTACACCTTTGAAAGACAAAAATAAGAGCAAACGTGCATGGAGGAAAGGAAAACTCAACAGAAGTCAAGCTGTGGGGAGAAGGAAGGAGGGAACAGGCGAAAACCTGCCTAATGGGCACAGTGAACACAATTTGAGTGACAAGCAAGCACACCTATAACCATGACTCAAACCTTATGAAAGCAATCCATGCAACAAAAAGTATTTGTATCCATGTCATACTTAGAAATAAAAAGAAGGGAAAAAAACCCAGAAAACTTGATTATTTCTTTTCTTGACTCTTAACTCACCTCAAAGCTGAGAAAGCATGAAGACATGGTGGATGTTTGACACCTATCTATCTTGGATTTTGCAAAGAAAACAGATCAGGGGTGATGATTAGTACCGTGAATTGACTAAGCCTCTCACTTTCTTTCATCTAATTTGGTGCATAACAAATCTAATGAGGTATAATTCAACCTCCTTTACTTTTCTACTGGTTGGAAGCTATGAGAAAACCTTTGAAGGGCTAAGAAATAAAAAGGGAATGTCTTTGAAACAATCTGTGGGCTTGTTAATCGTATTACCTCTACCCTATTTTTATTCCACCCTATTTATGTTACCTTTACTCTCCATTGCTATGAGAATGAAGAACTTTTGACATTTGCTAATGTGTTACATAACTATGAATTACTAATTCCACAGTTCTTCTTTTTCCATTTTCACAGGATTATGGTTCTCATTTACAAATAAATAAATTGAAGTTGTGAAAGGAAAACAGTAGCCCAGAAAAGGGGAGTAATGTAGTACCATGAAGGGAGGGCCTTGGAGTAACAACCGTCATTATGACATTGGTCCATGTCCTTGTTCTGGATCCCAGAAAAACTGCAAATGTTTTATGACCATATGAGTCACCAGGAAAATATCAAAATATTTTCTGGACTAGTATTTTTTTCTAAAATACAGACTTATTGAGCAAGTCATTTCTGTACAGAATATAACACCTTAGAGACATATTTTATTTTCAGGTTCTTGTCTATGGACCTGCCTGTGAAGTTTCCACCCATCATTCTGGGTTCCAAGAAGAAGAATTAGAGTTCATTGTAAATTATTTTCTGTCACTAAGTGTTTAGCTACAAAGAGCTTAGGTTTCTACAATCCTCCATCCTCACATTTCCTAAGAAATTAGGGATCTTTGACCACATAAGATCCTCAGTAACCCAAATGAGTCACAGAGGTACAGTGTGGAGTTTTTAGCCTAGTTCAAGGACGGTTACATGAAACTGGCTACTTTTTCTTAGAAGGGTGGAGGTTAGTAATTTGCTGGTCATGTGACATATAGTATGAATTCTGTCCAGGAATTTGAGGTGTTGGTCTCCTTGTTGGGAGTGGCATTCAGAAAACACAACAAATCTCTCATTGAGATAGTACTAACTCAGCTTTGCATCATTTCAAATATTCTGACTCGTAGTTTGCCCTTCTTTGAAAATACAGATAGTAATGGCAGACTCCCTTCATGGGTATATAGGAAGAATCATTCATAAAATGCACAGTAAGGCTTTTATGGAACTCCTTAGTACTATAATAAATTCGAGGTTGATACATTCTAGTTCTAACTTTCTCTGATTTTATGCTGCTAAACAGGGAATGATCACAATTGATAAACATTCAGTTGGCAGTAGAATATCCCAAGGCAGAATTTGATTCTGAGAAAGTGATGTTGTATATTTTTTGTTTCGTTTTACAAAATATAGTAAGTTCTTGATTTTCCTTATAAATAGTAAATAGATGTCATCTCAAAAAGATGAGATTCAAAAACTTCTTGTAATTGAATGACAGATAAGGCATTTTTAATACTTATATCAGCTTACATTGCAGAGCTTTAATACTTAAATCAGCTTACATTTCAAAGTATGGAATAATGATAGATAATATTGATCAAGGACCTATTCTATCCTAGGGTCTGTGCTAAGCATTCTAAATAGGTTATATCATTTAATACTTAAAATAATCTTATGAGGTAAGTGGCTATTACTATCACCAATTTACAGAGAAGTAAACTGAGAACTCCAGTGGCCATGTGACTTTTTAAAACACATATATAGTAAAGGCAGTAACATCATTCAAAATTTAAGGCTATGTTAACCAGTTTTATGAAAATATTTCAAAATTGTATATAAAACCAGTGTTTGGTGCTCCATGATTACATTAATGTACACAGCTATGATTTAATAAAAAAATTAATATTTCTGATGCCAGAATCTTAGCCCTTAATCATTCCTTTACATTTCTAGGAGTCTAATTACAGAGAAATTTCATTCTGGACAAACATGTATAGTTTTTCAATTAATTGTTACTGAAGTATCCTTGACTGAAAATCTCTGGAATTTATCTTCTCAAGTATATTTTTAGCTCATAAGTAGAAATTGGCACTGGCAAAAGTAGAATATAGTTCCTGAGAAATGGGTATAAAAATAGAACATTCTACTATATTCTATTTTGTTCCTTGAGGAAAACTGGAGAGTTGGGGTACTCCCTAACAATCCAGCATTGTGGAATCGCAGCAACTCTTAGCAGGGTAAAACCTTTCTCTTCTGTCTGGACAGTTTAGGATGCTTAAAAAAAAAAAAAAAAAAAAAAGTATTTAACCCTGGGCTCAGAGAACAATAGTCCTGAATGGAAATTGGATAATGTGGAAGAGAGAAAGAACATAATATCAATAATGGTAATATTTGCTTATCTTCTCTGAACATTGTAAATACTCTTTCCCTCCACAGAAAATACTCGTAATTTCTCTAAATTTTCACAAGCTCTACAAAGTAGCCTAAACATACAGAAGGTGAAGAGGCAAGAGTACTCTGAGTTTAGGAGATTGAGAGAGTGAAAAATAATCACAAAACAAAGACAATGTTATGGGGCATCTGCTATAGGCCGTCAAAACGGTAGGTGAGGAAAAACCAGCTGCTGAGGTCAGTTGAACTCTCATAATGTTGAACTCCAAGGGGACTTGGATTCCCCAGACATCTGCTGGGTTAAAGACCCATGAAGGATCAAAGGAGTCAGTGAATTGGAGAACTACGACTTTCTGTTATCAACCGTAGCTAATGTAATTGAAGGAGAAACTGTGTTAGAGCTCCTGCTTATGGACAGGTAAGATTTTATTGAAAGTATGAAAACAAGAGGCAGGTTTAATACTATTGCCCGTGTGATGATGTGTACATAGTAGAGTAAAAATGAAAAAACTGAATACAACAGTAACAGAGAATTAAACTCTGAGGAAGCATTATTAAGGAATCGAGTTAGTACAAGAGAAAATATTGAAACTCAAAAAGGTGGTAGAGGGCCAAAGCAGTCTTGGGAATAATCATAATTGCAACTTTCTCAAAATTCCTCAGAAAGAAAAGGTGAGAAAGAAACTAATAAACTGTCACTGAGGCTTTGTGTAAATTTGGTATGGGTGACAAAACTGTCCAGGAAGTGTCACATCAGTTAGAGCTGTCAGGGCAGTGGAGATAAGGACAGCAAGACATCAAGAATCAATTAATGATAACAAGAGGGTTAAAGTGAAGAGGGGATTTTATAGAGATACGCGAAGCAAATGGAAGACATTTTTTAGAAAGTTGTCTGGAGTATCTTACTGAAGCAAGACTTTGAGTTCAAAAGTCATGAATTCAGATTTTAATCCCAGTTATTTGTGAGATATGAAGGCAGTGACTTGACTTATTGACATTTGAAGTTTCCTCTTCAGTGAGAGTGAGAGGAACCAGCTTTCAAGTAATTGAGTAGAAATTTATCTATTTTTGAGATTTTGAAGGACTCTGAAAAGCTTCAGCTTTCCCCCACATGTCATTGAAGCCATTAAATTTGAACCTTAATTTAGTAGTAAAGTTAAAATGAGCTTAGCAAGAATAACACATTTAATTTTATAAAGGATGCCCAGGTACTCTCCCTAGAATAGGCTTAAATTGGACATTGGCAATCAAAGGAGGATACCAGTGAAATGGAAGTGGCTGTTAGAGAAGCTTGGAACCCAGGCTTCACTCACCTCTTAAGTTTATTTGAAGAGATTCACAAAAGGGTTCTAATTCACACCATGTCATAGTCTATCATATGGTAACACTTCTTTCAAGCAATTACAAAAAGAAGTACAATATACTAGGGGATAATTGTTCTTATTTTTTCCTTATGTAAGGGCTATCCAGAAGGCATCCAGGCACCCGATATGGAAAATAGAAATATACATGGCTGGATATTGTCTGGACACTTTCCAAACAGCCCTTGTTTAGTGATTATTAAGGGCAATACTATGTAATTACTGGTTATAGGGGGAGAGGAAAGAGAGAGAGAAAGAGGTAGCAGATCAACCTAAATTCCCTTTTTCTACAGGGTTACATTCCTAGTTAAAAGAGTAGAAAAGTGCTTTCTTTCCCCAGTTGTAATGCAGAAGTCTTATACCCCCGTATAACAGTCAACCTGGAAGGGGTCTTATAAAGTAATCTAAATCCTGTCTCCTCTTTCTTTTTTTTTTCTTTTTCTTTTATGCCTCCCCTTTCAACAAATGGGAAACTGAGTCTGACAGAAGATGGTTGTCCCACTGAGCTTGTTGGTGTCATATCCAGGTGATTCTTGACATCAAAGAGACACTTTTAGTGGTAAAAGGATACATGGAATAACCGCCATAACTCCCTATCTGTAAGAAATTTTTTTGAGATATTATTAATGGATGCCTGAAACCATGGATAGCATAAACTAGTATATACAGTATGTACTAGGTTTTCTCTTTTTAAATTTCATGTTGATAAAAGGGTACATGTGATTAGGTTACATTGTTTGCATTTGTTGGGTAAAGGCCAAGTTGCAGTTGAGCCCTTCATCCAGGAGGGGTGCCACATACCTCTACATTGTACCCAATAGGTTAGAACTTACCACATCTGTACCCTTTCCTCCTTTGTGAATTTAAATGTGTTTTTTCTCCAATGTGGGCATGCAGTTGTTAACCTACTGGTTTCATATCGGATGCTTGCTTTACTACTGTTATGATACTTTAGTTAGGATGTTCTCTAAATCCTTCCAGGTTAATACAAAAGATGTAAAAACTCCATCTTTTCTTATGGCTGAGTAGTATTTTATGGTAGCATATGCCACAGTTTGTTTCATTCATGGGTTGATGGGTACTTGGCTTGATTTCATGTCTTTGTGATTGTGAGTTGAGTTGAAAGTGTTATAAACTTTCAAGTGCAAATGTCCTAATGGTCAGATTTTTTTCCTTCTGGGTAGATACCTAGTAATGAGATTACAAGATCAAATGGGATATCTTTTGTTGTTGTTGTTGTTCTTCTTCTTCTTATTATTATTCTTTGAAAATTCTCCATACTTTTTTCAAAAAAGGCTCTGTTAGCAATCCTACCAATAGTGTATAAGTGTTCCCTTCTCTCCACACCGTGCCAGCTTCAGAAGCTTGTGATGTAAGCTATTCTCACTGGGATTAAGTTATATCTCAGGGTGGTTTTGGTTTACACTTCTCTGATGATTATAAACAAATGAGGTTTCCTTTTAAATAGTATGAAGTTGGACACTGGTGATGTGATAGTGGTCCAACTTTGTGACCTAATGAATATACCAACACCTACTGAATTTTAAATTTTAGAATGGTGAATTCTGTGATGGGTGAATTCTATATCAATTAAAAAAAAAGCTTGAATGAAGATTGGGAAAATTTCTTTAAGTCTCTGTGCTTTCCTGTTTGTGCTAGTTCCATTAATAAACTCAAATAAAATTTGGGTGACTTCTGATTCAAGGTATTCTTTAGAGGATAGAGAAGAGAAGGATTAAACTGAGAATAGAGAAGGAGGGGTTGGAGTATGGTCAGAGAAGACTTGTGTAAAGAAAAAAGAGTAGACATTCTTTAGATGTATAGAAGGTGAGAAATAGGAATCCAGAATTAGAAATCAGTTCAGCAAATTCACAGTGTAGAATGATAGTCACATAACTCAGCTTTTGAGCTCTTCTATTGAGTATCTACTATCTGCACACATTAATAGACACAGTCTCTACTATAAGGTGCTTATAGACTCTCAAAGAATCACAAAGTAGTGAATTTGGAATTCAAATACATTTCTAGATGAATGCATGCCATATGCTCTTAGCTACCAGGTTCCAAGGCCTCTGATGACACTTATAATCTCTACTTCACCTTAAGTGTATATTTATTTACTTCTTATTATGAAATCTTGCCATTAAAAGACTGTTAAATAATCTCTTCCCTTCATGAATCACCAGAAAATTCAGTTTATTCTTTTTTTTTAAGACTTTGTCACCCCTGGTAGAGTGCTATGGCGTCATAGTTCACAGCAACCCCAGACTACTGGGCTCTAGCAGATTCTCTGGCCTCAGCCTCCCAAGTAGCTGGATTACAGGTGCCCCCCACAACCCTCTGGCTATTTTTAAAGGAAGAGTCTTATTCTAGCTCAGGCTGATCTCCAATTTATAAGCTCAGGCAATCCACCAACCTCAGCCTCCCAGAGTGCTGGGATTACAGGCATGAGCCACCACATGCAGCCCCAAAGTCAGTTTATTCTTAACAAAGTTTATCTCCTTGAAGTTAATACTTTCCAAGCAAAAGAGATTATCATTTTGTAAAACTCAACTGATAAGTTTTGATAACTTACATAATCATAGAAACTGACAATAATGTGTAATAAAAACATACCATTTAATTTTAAATGACAAAGCCAATAAAAACCTCTTTAATCATTTGCTGTTAAATGACATAAACTAGTTGACAAAAAATTATCTCACAATATTTTTCTCCCCCCACTAAAATACATTCAAACATGCTGAGACAAATTGCATCAAATCTATCATTAAAAAAATGAAAAATCACTCTTGTAGTTGAGCCCTTCATCCAGGAGGTGAGCTAGATGAGAAAGTTAAACTTTACCTAAGAAATTCAAACAATGTAACCTAATCATTAGTACTTTCATAAGAATCTGAAATAACAAAATAATTTTAAAAATCATTACTATTATTATTATTTGAGATTCAGTCTCACTTTGTTGCTGTCGGTAGATTGATGTGGAGTCACAGCTCACAGCACCCTCAAACTCTTGGGCTCAAGCAATCTTCTTGCCTCAGCCTCCAGGTAGCGGGGACTACAGGCACTAGCCACAATGCCCGGCTCTCTCTAATTCAGGCTGATGTCTAATTCCTGAGCTCAAGCGATCCACCCACCCCGGCCTCTCAGAAAGCTCGGATTACAGGAGTGAGCTATCCTGCCTAGCCTGCAAAGTCATTATTTACAATGTATTGTTGATGTATATTGGGATGATGGATACCAAATTACTGAGTTACAAAGATTTTCACATTATGTTTGATATATGATTTTTCTATTTGATATATTGTTTTCTATTAAAGCAATAAAAAATTGATCATAAAAAATTTCACTCTTAATCCTGTCTAGTCTGAGATTCTGTCTATGCTATGTACTTTGTACCACTTTGATTATAAATCATCCTTGTGTTACCACAGTAGTTTGGCATTCTCTCTGCTTCTTTTAGGGCAAATACCTTTGCCATAGGATGAGAGATGAAATTTATTTTATTATTCAGAACAATTCAAAACATTTTTCAAAGTTTCTTGGCATAGTTAAATATCAGATATGTTTTTCTTTTTTTAATTTTAATTTTAATTTTTACATATACATGTGTTAATTAGGTTTCCATTTTTTTGGCCTTCACGAAATTAAAAAGACTTAAAATTTAATAACAATAACAATGTTTAAGATAAGGATTAGAAACAAAAACCTTGTAAAGAACGAACGAACATAAATACATTCAGAAAAGGAATCCGACAATTGCTACATCGAAATATAAGCAGCAATAATAATAGTAATGCAAAGAAAGTAACATTCAGATTGTCAAATAAGAGTATGTCTATTATAGAATGCTTTGACTCTGAGATTCAGTATGGAGTCATCAGTTAACTGATTTTTTTTAAGTTATCAAAAAATAGACAACTAATATTTATTAAAAAATTAAAAGATAATTTCAAAAAACAGATCATGCTAAATCTTACAGACAATAGAAAAAGAAGAAATACATCAAAATCATTCTACTTCATCTGGGTACACCTGATATTAAAGTTGGAGAAAATATATTATTATTAAGGAGCAATTACAAACATAATGTCACTTATAAATGAGGATATAATATCCTAAACAACATATCAACATGTTGAGTTAAAAATTAATGTTTAAGTAATATACTTTGGTCGAAATTGAAACCAATTTATGTGAAAATTAGTCACTGTTTTCTTTTCTTGTTCTTTTTTTTTTTCCTTCTTTTCCTTTCCCTCAGCACTTCCCTCCTCTGTCTGCTCACCCCTTCCCCCATGACCCACCATGTCATTAATTATCATTAATTGTCTTCAAATCAAAATTGAGTACATAGGATTCATATGTCTGCACTCTTGTGATGCTTCACTAAGAATAATGTGTTCCACCTCCATCCAGGTTAGTACAAATGCTGAAAAATCTCCATTTTTTATGGCTGAATAATATTCCATCATACATATATACCACAGCTTACTGATCCATTCCTGGGTTGAAGGACATTTCGGTTGTTTCCAAACAGTGCAATGACTGAATGAATAAGATTTTCTTTTGGGCTGTGTTGTGTAGTATCAAATTAAGGAAATTCAGGCCAGAATTCTTTTTTTTTTTTTTTTTTTTAGTTACTCTTTAATAGGCTTTTGTCAACCATAAGATTCACACACAAATGAAGTATATACAAATTAAATCTTGCACATAATTGAAATTACGTCAGTATATGTGTGATGGGAATGGTAGATAATAAAAATATTTAATCACCATTATGGCTTTAGGAATGGAGTAATCAGAAGACAGATGTTGGAGGAAGCCAATTGGTACAGTTCTCCTTGAATACTATACCATCTTTGGAAGTATCAAATGACCACTTTTTCATGGAGATGTTGTGGTCAATAAAACAAAAACACTTATTAAAGAATTTATATTTTGCCTAATCTATGTTCTTGGTGCCTTTTTTTTTTTTTTTTTGTAGAGACAGATTTTTCACTTTATCATCCATGGTAGAGTGCTGTGGCGTCACACAGCTCACAGCAACCTCCAACTCCTGGGCTTAGGATTCTCTTGCCTCAGCCTCCTGAGTAGCTGGGACAACAGGCACCCGCAACAATGCCTGGCTATGTTTTTGTTGCAGTTTGGCTGGGGCTGGGTTTGAACCCGCTACCCTCGGTATATGGGGCTGGTGCCCTGCCCACTGAGCCATAGGCACCACCCCTTGGTGCCTTTGTTAAAGATCAGTTGGCTGTAAATATTTGCATTTGGTCATGGGTTCTCTATCCTTTTACATTTTTCATGTGTCTGTTTTTATACTAAGTATCAGAACTATGATATTTTATTTATAATTGCTTTGTAGTGTATTTTGAAGTCAGTGTGATGTCTCCAGCTTTGTTGTTTTGACTCAAGATTATTTGGGCTAATTGAGATCTTTTGTGGTTCCATTTCTAAATTTTAGATTTGTTTTCCTATTTCTGGGAAGAATGTCACTGGTAGTTTGATAGTGATTGAGTTGAATCTGTAGATGGCTTTGGGTACTTTGTGTATTTTAATAATATTAATTCTTCCAACTTATGAAAATGAGATATCTTTTCATGTATTTGTGTTCTCTTCAATTTGTCTTAACAGTGCTTTGTAGTTTTCACTGTAGAGATCTTTTACCTCCTTGATGAAATTTATTTGTAGGTATTTTACATTGTTTCTCATGACTGTTAAATAGAATTCTTTTTTGACTTCTTTTTCAGAAAGTTTGTTGTTGGCTAGTTGTAACATGCAACTTTATTGACTTTATTAGTCCTAACAGTTTGTGTGTGGGTGCGTGCATGTGTGTGTGAGTGTGTGTAAATGTGCGTGTGCATGTGTGTGTGTGTATGTGAATGTGTGTGTGCGTGTGTGCATGTGTGTGCAAGTGTGTGTGTGTGTGTGTGCATTCTGTAGTGTTTTCTATTCATCATGACCAAGTGGGATTCATCCCATCATCCCAGGATGAGTGCAAGGATGGTTTAACATGTGCAGATTGATAAATATGATACATCATGTTAATACATGTAGAATGAAAGAACAAAACCATATGATCACCTCAATAAACACAGAAAAATTAAATATCCCTTCATGACAAAAACCCCATGTGGTAAAATTAAATATCCCTTCATGATAAAAACTCTTGACAAATGGTGTGATAGTACTGAGGGAGGATGGTTGGCTGTTCTTGAGAGGCCCACAAAAAGCTAGAGAAAATCGCTCTGCTATTAACTGAAGTGCCTGTTCTGGGGCAAGACTGACATGAATGGAAAACAGACTGACATGAATGGAAAGCAAATTTTGTTTTTATCTTCCAACCTTCTAGACTCCCCTATAGCACCTCCTTTTGGTGGAATACACAGGAAGTCACCTGATAAAGGAAAAGTACATTTCGTGGCTAGTCCTGGTGTTATCAATAATATATATAGAATTATTGTTTACAGCTGAGAAATAATAGCTTCAAAATCAGCACAATTGAGTAAACTGTGGCAAAAACAAAATCAAACAAAACTATATATGTATAATATAGTTATATAAATCTTAAACCATAGAAACTTTGTTAAATAACTTAACCAATTTATTGGTATTTTCAAATATGATGGCAGGCTGGAATCCTGAAACTCTCTCACCATAAAATGCTGAAAAATGATAGACAAAATAGTTGTAAGCCCTCTTTTAAATAGATGACTTCTTAAAGAAGCAAGTACAGGAGTCCAGTGCAGTGAGTAAGCACAGAGGTATAGGTACCTGAAGCATCTCCTGATGAGAGTCATCTGTGGATAGTGGCTAGCCTACAGCTTATGTTTTAATGCTGGAATGGGGCAGTGGGGAAAGTAAAGCTAAAGCCCTAAGACAAACAATAAGTGAGAAAGTAGAATGAAAATCTCCCATTCCTTTTTCTGCCTATTCTGTGAGCCAGCCAAATCTATACTCTGAGAAGTAGGGAACAAGAAAAAATGTACCCCATGGTCTCAGAATGTAAGGAAATGGATTATCTCAGTTTAAACTGAGATAGATAAAGAAGAAAAAAAAACTTTCCTGAAAAATGTGTGTATCAAAGCCAGGATTTACATGAATTTTGAGCCTGAATTTATGTCATTTACTTGAAACAAAAACTGTTGAGAATTCTGATTTAATGTATCCCCAGGTAGGTAGTACTTCTAAGTGTCTACAGAAACAAACACTATCTTCTCTGGAGGAAAACAGCTTCATTCTAGTCCTACAAGCCTTGCCTGTGATAGAGTACCAGAAAGCCATGAGGAAACAGACACCATTAGAGGGAGTTGACAGAAATAATAAGCAGCAGGATCACACTAAAGACCTTCAGCTACTAGAATTTTAGGATTCAGAATATTTTTTAAAAAGTGTCTATTAAACACATGAAATTGTGAACCAGATACATGAATCAGAAGCCAGGGGTAAAGAAAATAACAAGGTTAATTTTTAAAAGAACTAAACAGAAAAAAATATAAGTAAAATTGAATATTCTTTGAAATACATAGTCTGTGGAAAGATTCAATAGCATATTAGATCAAGCGCTAGCACACTTTTTTTTGTAAAGGGCCAGACTTTTCTTTTTTTGTCTTACATTCTTCCTTTTGGTCTGATTTCTAATTTTTACAACCTTTTAAGAATGAGAACCATTCTTAGCTTTTAGGGTATACGAATATTGGTCGTGGGCCACATTTGTTCTTTAGGTAATAATTTGCTGTCTCTGGATTAGAAAATGCTAAAAAGATAATTAGTTATCGAGAAATAGAACTAAGGAAATTATATTGAATTCAGATACTAAAGACAAAAATTATATAAAATATAATTTGTAATTTAGAGGATAGACAATAAGGCAAAAAGTCAAATTAGCATCTAGGAAATAGAAGAGAATGGTAAATATTTCAAGAGATAATTGCTGATTTTTTTTAAAGAATTAATAAATAACCATCCTTTAATTCGAGAAGTCTAATGAATCCTAGGTTAAAGTTCACAAATAAACAAATAATAATTCTTATGAACAAACAGCAGAGAACTAACATCAGCCAGACCATCCTTCATACATAAATTAACAACTAATTTGAGCGTTAATTTATTAATAGCAGTAAATGGAAGCCAGAGAACAGTGAATAATACCTTCAAAATTCTAAGAAAATGTAACTAGCAATTTTAAATATATTTTTATTTTACACTTTTCTCTTCCTTCTTGTCCCTAATAATTTGGTGAAATTAGTATCTTCCCCTTAGTTTTGCAGTTGTTCTTATTCCGTGAGATAGAGATGGATGAAGTCACCATTCCTGTCTCTCTGGCTATGGGGAAATTAGACTGATGTACGGAGTAGAGGTTCTTATGTGAGTGTCCAATTATATTCTTTCAATCCAGATGCTAGCCAAGAGTGTGGGACTGAATGATAGAGGCCCCTGAACAAGCAAAATAAATGGAAGATCTGTATGTTGAAGGCTTTGTACATTGTTACTAAATAAGACTTTCAAGTGTTCATTTCATTCATTCTTATTTAATATATATGCATTGTGAAGAAACAAACCTTCAAATTAAAGTGATATCTCTTTGCCCTAGGGCAAGTGAGAGCCAAGTTTAGATCATGAGCCTGTTTAGCCCTTAAGCTGAGAAGGCTGGGCTCTATCTTACTCCTTGCTCTATGCCCAGTTCCAGTGAAATGCCTTAAGCTTGGTACCACTCGTTACATATCAGATGGAGAGGAATGAAATGGTTACTGAATAAAGGAGAGGATTCTAGGTGACAGATTATTCAAACGTTAATAACTCTTCCAAATGGAGTCTTTCTTTCTGGAACACTCTCTTAAATTAACATTGTGTACGTATTGCAAGTATTATATTTTTTATTTTCATATTTATTTCTTTCCATTGTGTTTTTAAAGGGAAGTACTGTACATTTTTTTGAGTTCTAGTGCTAAGCACAATGTTTAGAACATATACCCACGTCAAAGAAACATGAAAGATTTTATGAATGTTTGACCTAATGAGTGATTGAATGAATGAACAAATGAATGAGGAAAATGGAAGATGGAAAATAATTACTGTTAGCCTACAGGGACCAGAGAAAGCACGTTCCTTAAATGAAGAAAAAAAGAAATTGAGAAGAAGGAGCAGAAGGAGAAATTGAGCAAAGTCATTTCTAAATGGCTTACTCCCCCTCTTATTCAGATCCACTGTAGCTTCAGAAACATTTCCCCAAACACACACTTGAGATGATATAGACATAATTGCACCATGATTTATTATGGTTTGTTTTGGATTATACCATTTCACTCTACTGAAAATGCTCCTGTATTCTATAAGAGCAATAATTCTACCACGAAAGCCTCTCCATGCTGGCTGTCTTCTGGATTCCTCTCTCTCCTCTCTTACTGCTCTTTTTCTCTTTTCAGATTCCTCTTCTCTTAACAGAAAATGTCAACATTCACTTTTTGTTTTTCATCTCTTCTCCAATCCTAGGGAAGCTCATTTACCTACATGGTTTAACAGCAGGCTGACAAATATGAAATCTTCTCCAGCCCAGATCACTCCCCTGAGCTTCAGACTTATGCATTGCTGCTTCCTGCTGCACACATGCATTTCCCATAGACATCCAAACATAACTCATTTACAACTCAACTCATCATTGTCACTGAAGTTTAGAGGATGAGAATAACAAATAAAGGCCATGCTGGGATGAAGATAGTGGTTGGGGAAAGATCATTCTGGGTCTTACATGTCATACCTGGTCCAATGTCAGATGCTTCCATATCATACCTGGGCCACTGGAAACTTTGGTGTGTGGGAACGCTAGGTCTAACCTATTCATTTCCATGGTGTATCTCTCTACCTACAGGACTCTGAGGGATTTAAATCTTCATTCCTCAGGGGACCCCTGGCATATCACTGTATCCTTCTTTTCAGAATCCCCAAGGAATTTCCTTCCTCCTTCAAATCTGTTTTTCTCAGTGTGATGGGCTTTTAGAAACAGAATCCAAGAAGTATGCCACAAATTTTCTATGAGGTAGGGACAAAGCAGACTATTTTGCCTGCTCAATGCAGATGAAACCGAAGAATTTCTCATTTCAGAGGTCAAGGTTACCTATGATCGAGGCTAGAGAAGATTCTTGCAGAGGAGAAGAGGGCTGAGATGGCAGTGAATTTCTAAGAGGACCTCACACCATCTAGAGCAAGTCTGGATAGGAGGGGGAGGAGAATATCCATATAGATTTGAGAGCCTGGGAAAATTTGTATCTAATCCCAGAGCAGAGTCTGCCAAAGGTAGCAGGAAGAAACAGATTTTCCCCATTCCCAACATGGTGCCAGAGCAGAAGAAGGCATGTGTAGCTGTCTTTATAGGCAGATAACCATGAATAGCCCCACAGAGTTTCCTGTCGTGTGCCAAGCACTGGAGTAACAGGATATTTCTGGATGCCTGGAAGCATCAAGAAGCAGATTCCCAGATTCCTACATTCCAAAGTGAAGATTTTCCAATACCTTAGAGTGACACCTAAAGAGGCTGCAGGTTTGTAACAAGAATGAACGCAGGGGAGACCTGTAGAGACCAACAGCCTCATTGTGAATAGAGAGGTGATGGTGTTAGAGTGGAAATTCCACCCAGAGACCAGTTGTCCCTTTGAGACCTCTTGAACTTTTGTATGACTCTAAGACAAGTAAAAAGTGGAATTTTTAATTGACTCAAGTTTTTTTTTTCAGTGTGGGCTTAAAATAGAAGTGTAAATTTCCTATTGGTGTGGGCTTTAAATAGAAGTAAATGTCAAATGCAAACACACATTTACTGAAAAGCATGTTTCATCATGTATCCTTTGGGTAATTTGATAATCTGTGAAAAGGTTAAGTGGGTACAAACCATGTTGCTGAGACCTGACACACTGAGACAAGTGTGCAAAGTGCAAAAGACCTCAAATCTCAAGTCAGTGGGTGCTGGTTCGAAAAATTTTAAAAGAAGGATAGTTTTAGTAAGAAACAAAAAACTGACTTTTTAGAAATATTTCTAGAATTACCTAAGAAAGTAATGTGTGAGAAGAATTATCTGACAGTTTTTGGTATACATTTGCTTTCAAGAATTTTTCACATGAATTCTATGTTAACCTTAAAGTTTTAATCCTAACCTTCTATTTCTTCCTTTTTCTTTTTTCTTTTCTTTTTTTTTTTTTTTAATGAGCCCTGATCATACCAGCTGTGGTTGTTTTCAGCCATGGCACATTTAAGAAATATTACTCTCAATTGGCAAGAAATTGAATTCTATGTATTTTAAAAGGAGGTTGGATGGGTATACTTTTAACAAACAAATAGGATTTAATTCTTAATTTAACAAAATTAATGCACCTCAGTTTCTGGACCATGCCAGGTATAGTTTTATTGGTATAGTTTTATTAAATTTATAATTTTTGGGTTTTAGTGGATTCTTTTCCATAGTCAGCTCCAGTTAATGGAAGGTCTTAATTTGGAAAAAAACTATGAGTTGATATACAAAGACTAAGACTGAGGAATGAGTGCTAAACAATATTATCTACTATTTAAATGCAGCAATTGTGAGGGCTAATACAACAATAAGCAATATTTTGGAGGTTGAAAGGCAGAAGAAAGAAAATAAAATTTGAATTATTATGATATGCTAGTCATTGAATCTATTAAATCCACTTGCCCTTAAGACTTCTTGCTGTTGTGGTAAGCATTTCACAAGGTTGTAATTATGTTTGTTTTTTTCCTCCCCTTTGTATTTAGGCTATAGCTTTGTTAAATTATTCATTATAATATATCAACTTTAAACCCAAATAGTGTATAAATACAGGATCATGTAACTTCAACACAGCATTAGAGCCTTAGGAACTAAACCAGGGTGTGCATTCTATTGCATTATTTTCTGATTTTCACTTATATTCTCTATGGCTTTAGCTGTCCCTGCTGCCATAAATTAAGTACTCGGTAGCCTTATCAATGTAACGTTATACCTTCTCCAGACCTAATAACTGCATCCCTAAGAACCAGGGATAAACTGTTGGATTATACTCATGCTTCTATTATTACTTTCCTCCAACTGACAACAAGGAACAAACAGTGAGTATGTATGTGGGTTTGTAGATGGGGAAACTAAGTTGTGGAAAGTTACCCAACATGTTTCAGCGAAGAAAAAAATAAACTTTCATTATGTTTGGATAATGTTTTGTTAAAATCCGAAGTAGAAGGCATTATCCTGTTTTCCAGATCTTTTCAGTAATCATTTGAGTAAAAGAACAAAGAAATATCCAAATAAAGCATTTCATGACTACATCCTTGAGTGCCTACATATGTACATGAGACCGAGTCTGCTAGAAGAAGAAATACTATTTTTACTCAAAATTTGCATTGGGATAATACCACCACCTGCTTCACTCATAACCTCATAATATTCTTGTATTTCCATCTGTCTGTGGCTGATTCTCGCATCAGCTTTCATCACTCCCTACCCTAACAAACCTGCTCTAACACTGCTAGCCCCTAAATGTTCCTTCTTTTGGAGAATATTCCTGATGTACCAGCTATCTACAGAGTCTGAATATGTATAACAGGTGCTTAGCAAATGTTTGTTAAATGAATAATGGAAAAAAGTATAGACATCTCCACCCATAGTTTCACATTAGGTAAATATTCTTGTATTACCATGTAAGTTTGTTTATTCATAGATGCATTCTTAACAGAAAAGATTCAAATAATACTGAAGTATAGAATAAAAAGTATAATGAGGTTTCTATTTTCCTAGCCTCATCCCAGCCACTCTATTCTCCTTCTTTCCCCATATGTAACTATTGTTATCAGTTAGCAAGTTTCTTTGTAGTTATTTTTCTGTTTAGACACATACATATGTCTGGGGGTGTCATATGTCTCTGTCGTACATTCAGAGAGCTTCTTTCTTTATAATGTAAAGGGGATCATAGCACTTTTTAAAACTTGATTTTTGAAAAATGTTACTTGTATATGTAAAAATAAATAAAAAATGTTGCTCAAAATAAAGGACTCTAGAAAAATAAGAATAGGGTATGGAAAAAAACTCAAGAATAAAACTAATAGAACAATACAACAGTTAAAGTTAACTGATTATTGTTAAAGCTTTTGAAACCAATAAAGTGTTACAAAATAACTTGGAATTAAAAAACAAAATTTTACAATAAAAAAATTGATTTTTGGCCAAGGATTTTTTTAGAATTTTACAGAGTTAATACTTAGCGATGTATACCATTCTTTTTATGATTGCAGAATATTTCATAATGCACTATAATTTATTTAATATCTCCTTATTTGATGAACATTTAGGTATTTACTCTTTTGCAAACTTTTTTACTTTAACAATTTGATGGGTGTAAGTAATCCCACTTCCAACTTTGCATAGTCTTGATAATAAGTGAGGCTAGTTATATTTTTTTTAAATTAATTAATTAATTTATTTTTTATTGTTGCGGATTCATTAAGGGTACAAGAAACCAGGTTACACGGATTGCATTTGTTAGGTAAAGTCCCTCTTACAAGACAGGTGTGTGCCACACCTGTCTTTCCCCCAAAAGGTGTGGCACACACCAAGGCCCCACCTTCCTCCCTGCTTCTCTCTCTCTGCTCTTCCTTTCCCCACCCCTCCCTCCTTCTTTCTCTCTCTGCTCTCCCCTTCCCCCCCATCCTTAATTGTCATTAATTGTTCTCATATCAAAATTGAGTGCATAGGATTCATGCTTCTCCATTCTTGTGATGCTTTACTAAGAATAATGTGTTCCACTTCCATCCAGGTTCATACAAAGGCTGTAAAGTCTCCATCTTTGTTAATGGCTGAATATCATATAATATAATAATTCATATAATGTATATGAATATACATATACCACAGCTTGTTTATCCATTCTTGGGTTGGTGGGCATTTAGGCTGTTTCCACATTTTGGCAATTGTAAATTGAGTTGTAATAAACAGTCTAGTGCAAGTGTCCTTATGATAAAATGATTTTTTTCCTTCTGGGTAGATGCCTAGTAATGGGATTGCAGGATCAAATGGGAGGTCTAGCTTGAGTGCTTTGAGGTCTCTCCATACTTCCTTCCAAAATGGTTGTATAAGTTTTCAGTCCCACCAACAGTGTAAAAGTTTTCTGTTCTCTCCACATCCACGCCAGCATCTGCAGTTTTGAGATTTTGTGATGTGGGCCATTCTTGCTGGGGTTAGATGGTATCTCAGGGTGGTTTTGATTTGCATTTCTCTAATAAATAGGGATGATGAGCATTTTTTCATTATGTTTGTTAGTCATTCATCTGTCTTCTTCAGAGAAGGTTCTATTCATGTCTCTTGCCCATTGATATACGGGATGGTTGGCTTTTTCATGTGGATTAATTTGAGTTCTCTATAGATCCTAGTTATCAAGCTTTTGTCTGATTCAAAATATGCAAATATCCTTTCCCATTGTGTAGGTTGTCTATTTGCTTTGGTTGTTGTCTCCTTAGCTGTATAGAAGCTTTTCAGTTAAATTAAGTCCCATTTGTTTATTTTTCTTGTTGTTGGAATTGCCATGGCAGTCTTCTTCATGAAGTCTTTCCCCAGGCCAATATCTTCCAGTGTTTTTCTTATACTTTCTTTGAGGATTTTTATTGTTTCATGCCTTAAATGTAAGTCCTTTATCCATTTGAATCAATTTTTGTGAGTGGAGAAAGGTATGGGTCCAGTTTTAGTCTTTTACATCTGGATATCCAGTTCTCCCAGCACCATTTATTTAACAGGGAGTCTTTTCCCCGAGTGTATGTTCTTGTTTGGTTTATTGAAAATTAGGTGGTTGTAAGATGTTAGTTAGATGTTAGTTAGATGTAGATGTTAGTTAGTTAGTTAGTTAGATTTCCTGGTTTTCTATTTGATTCCAAGTGTCTATGTCTCTATTTTTGTGCCAGTACCATGCTGTCTTGACCACTATGGCTTTGTAGTATAACCTAAAATCTGGTATGGTGATGCCCCCAGCTTTATTTTTATTACTAAGCACTGCCTTATCTATACAGGGTTTTTTCTGGTTCATACAAAATGCAGAATAATTTTTTCCAAATCTTGAAAGTACGATGTTGGTTTTTTAATAGGAATGGCATTGAATAGGTAGATTGCTTTGGGAAATATAGACATTTTAACAATGTTGATTCTTCCCAGCCATGAGCATGGTATTTTCTTCCATTTGTTAATATCCTCTGCTATTTCCTTTATTAGAATTTCTTTATAGAGGTCCTTCTCCTCCTTTGTTAGGTATATTCCTAGGTATTTCATTTTCTTTGACACTATGATGAAGGGAGTTGAGTCCTTAATTAGCCTCTCATCTTGGCAAATGATTTGTGGACATTGATTTTATATCCTGAGACATTACTGTATTTTTTGATGACTTCCAGGAGTCTTGTGGCTGAGTCTTTGGGATTCTGTAAGTATAAGATCATGTTGTCATCAAAGAGAGAGATGACATTTGGATGTCTGCTCCCATTTGGATTCCCTTTATTTTCTTTTCTTGCCTAATTGTATTGGCTAGAACTTCCAGCACAATGTTGAATAGTAAAGGTGACAGAGGACAACCTTGTCTGGTTCCAGTTCTAAGTGGAAAAGCTTTCAGTTTTACTCCATTCAGTAAAATATTAGCTGTGGGTTTGACTTAGATAGTTTCAATCAGTTTCAGAAATATGCCACCTATACTTATACTCTTCAGTGTTCTAATTAGCAAAGAATGCTGAATTTTATTGAATGCTTTTTCTGCATCTATTCAGAGGATTCTATTGTCTTTGAGGCTAATTATCTTTATTTGTGCTTGTTTTCAGGCATTATTAAATTGTTCACACACTTTGCCCATTTTCTATTAGGTAGTTTCTCTTTTCCTTTTCTCTTTCCCTTCTTTAACTCTAATTAACATGGTCTGAAGATTATAAACCTTTTGTTTACCAGGCTACAGATATTTTATCTTACTCATGTTCTAAGTTATGATACTAATTGTTATTCCTTTATATTAAAAATTTTCATATCAGTTTGTTTTATGTCTGCCTTCTGTAAACCGTGTTTAGTGTTCTGGTCCTACCGAATCTGAGGGTTTTTTTTTTTTTTTTAATACATTTATATTCTACACCTAGTAAATTTCACACATACCCTTGTCAGATGCACCATAGGTGTGATACCACCAATTACTCTCTCTCTACCCATACTCCCCATCCCCTCCCTCTCCTCTTTCCCCATGTTTTGGGGTTATAATTGGATTATAGCTTTCATAAGAAAGCTATAAATTGGTTTCATAGAAAGACTGAGTACATAGGATACTTTTTCTTCCATTCTTGAGATACTTTGCTAAGAAGAATATGTTCCAGCTCCATCCATTTCTTTTCCTTTTTTCTTTCTTTCTTTTCTTTTCTTTTTTTTTTTTTGCATGCCTTATTCTAGATGTTACTGACTTCATATTATACCTCTGTTCTTCCTTGTCCTGAGCACTTAGACTTGATGTTTTAGCTTGGGAGTAAGTGCTGTGCTGAAACCTACTTATGACAAGCTGTAGAGGGACAGAAGCCAGGTTGCCCAGTGCTCTAAATGGATTTTCTTAAATAATGGCTCTGAGGGTTGCCAAAAGTTCTGTTTCATGCTTCTTTTTTCTTAAAGATGAATCTTTTGTGTATCTTTTTTTCTCTCCTAATGCTTCAATTTCATCTGATCTTTTTATAATTCTTTAAAATTACTTACCTACCTATTGCATGTCTCCCCATTTCCCTCATTATGGTAAATGAATAGATCTCTCCAGCTGTCTCTTTCTCTTCTATGACATCAATACTCATGACTATTCCCACAAATAAATCCCTATTTACTATTTATATAGTTCTATGACTTTTGGGCCATATCTTGGGATTTGTCATGATCAAGGAGGTGGGCACCAGAGTTTACTTCTGTCATCTTGTTTTAATTTCCAGAAATAGTCTTTCATAGACTATTGAACTATATTCTATAGTTTCTATTAACAACAGAAAACAAAACATTGCAGATGAAGTTGGTAAAGTCCTTTCTGTAAACATCTAAGGTAATAGAGCTAAATAACACTGTTTCTGATGTTTGATATGATATAGGTATGGAGCTCAGAGATCCTAGAGGAAGAAAGTATGCACATGTTACACTATCTGTCCTATGTGTTGGATATCTCCAAACAAGTTTATAGCAAGTACAGGATCAAAGAAACTAAAGACTGAATTTCCTAGAAATTGCCCAAAGTCAATTTCTTTGATTAAACAAAGATCATTGATTAAACAAAGATCCATATGCTTGAGATGCCAGATGTGCAAGCAGGAGTTAACATTCTAATATAAAAATGTAAGAGTATAACTCCTATGCTTACTCATATGGGAAGCTATGCTTTATCTGTATGAAAGTTCACCTGAATCTTCCTTTCTTCTAAAAACAACAAGCTGACACTGACATGGAGAGCAGGCAAATATTCACTTGAAAAGTCACATTTCTCATTCACAATGTATGGAAAGGCACACTTCTCTATGGCTATAATGTAAGAATCTATACCTGATTATTAACAGGTCTTCTAAGACAAAGAATGGTATAGGATGTTGTAAAATGTTCAGATCATAAGTGAATCAATGTGGATTTTACTCTAAATTAGTTTTCTTATTTTCCTAATTCCAATGCTTATATAAAATATCAAGTGCAAATATTTTCGGACCAGACTCACAAAGAAGTGAATACTTTCAATCTGGTCTACATGTTCATACCAAGAAGGGGGATGAAGCATAGGCAGTGAATATAATTCTCATTAGAGGTGATAGTGAAATGATCCCTATTTATTTCACAGAGAGATTTTAACTCATATTAGATTCTGCTATGAAAGAGTCTACCGAGTTGTTTTTCTCATTGAATAATTTAGAGATCCTTAGAAGCAGTAATCTCCATCCTGAATGAGGAACTACCATAGCTACTGCTGGTTCTATATGTTAGGGGTTTTATAAAAACTGTTAAAAAACTCATAAATGCCTAGTGTTGGGAAATTCACTTCAAGCTCTAAGGGAGCCAGAGGTTGAAAGTTAAAATGAAATAAGAAAAAGAAAAATATGAGTTTGTGTAGGTGATAATGCCTCAGAAACTGATCTACTCATGTTTAACTAAGTTTAGTGTGGTTGGCCCACCATTATATCTTAGGAGAAGGACCTCAAATTAGGACAAAGTAAAAAAAATCTTGAAAACAGGTAATTTTAAAGGTGAAAATGCTAGGGTCACTCTTCTTTGTCCCATAATATTGTAAAAAAAAAAAAGAGCTTTTATGCAGGAAGAGATTCTTTATGAAGTTTGGAAATTTTCAAAGAATTTTTGTGATCTCAAAAAATGCAGTATTTTGTTTTGAATGAACTGTCCTTTATAGTACTCTAAATTCAGAGATACAAGCACACACAGATCCATGCACATACGTACTCCCATGTACACATTTAACAGTTTTAGCTTCATCGTAGAAAGACAACTGTGTGGATGTGCAATGCCATCAGAATAAGGCATGCAAAAAAAAAAAAAAAAAAGAAAGAAAGAAAGAAAAAAGGAAAAGAAAACAGAACAGAAAGGAGCAATGGAAATTAAGTCACACGAATAACTCCTTGGAAGTTGTTTTTTCCCTACAATTAGCAGCGCACACCTCATGACTTCATGAGGGGTCACTGTAGGTTTGGAGAACAAATACTTGTCAGCAATTGCTTTATATTTTCCCTCAGATGAGTTGTTTTTAATGGTTAAAGCAGTAGAGTGCAGCCGATATATAGAAAAAGTGACAGGTGCCAGTTTTGTTATTAAACCTCAGTCTCAGAGACTCTGAATTTCAAATGAGGCCCCTTATTGGCTGCATGTGTGAGGGGTCAGGGGATGGGGAAGTGTGACCGGAGCAGAATGGGTTTCACTTCACTGAGCAACTCCAAAGTCTTCATTAAACATGGACATAACATTTGCACTTGTTTTGTTTGTTCTAGACCGTTTGGATAATTACCCTCTGAAATGGTGTGCACCCATGTAGATTTGTGTATTTATCAAGGGGAGGGGTCATTGAGGCATGGGAGAAAGAGTAAGAAGGTTCATTGCACTATTTATTTTAATCCTTCAGTGATGATTGCATTTCTCAACCTCCATACAGAACCTCATCATTTGCTTCTTAAAACTGTTATTTCAGGTCATTCAATTGAAATTCTATTCACTTTTAAGGGTAGCTTTTTGCAGTTCTTATTCCTCTTCTCCTCCCCCCCACCCCCATTGGCTCCGAGGACCCCATTGGCTTAGGTTAGAACTTTGCCCTCAACCATTAAAGAGTGAAGACAAGAACGTAACCTTAAAGGAAAAATAATAACCACTTATTGCAAACTTCCTCCCCCAAATAAAAGGTGTCAGACAGAGATGGGAGGCAGGGAGACCAGTGTCATTACCTTATCATTCCTTAAAAGAAATGATCAGGTGGGTCAGCAATACCAAAAGAGCCATTGTCTAGGGTTCTGAACATAGGATTCAACACTGAGCATGGAAGTCTATCATGTGGCTGCATTTCATCACAAATTGTGCTGGGAACTTGGCTTGCTGCTGGTTAGTGCTGTATTTATTTATTTGAATCCTGGATTATTAGCTCCCTCCCTCCATGAAATGGTGGATAATCTCAGTATTTCCTTCTAGTGAAGAGAGAAAACTGAGCCAGCCAGTCCTGTAACGCCACTGTACAAAAAATCCTGATCACTATGGCAATCACCCTGAAGACGGAGAAGTTATTTCTGCATCTTTTCGTTATTAGAACTATGGCATAAGAGAGGATCTAATCATAAAATCTTACATTGAAGGGCAGTTTTAATTCTTTATAGTACATTATCAAAAGTAGCTACCGTTACCATTGTTAAGAGCTTATTATGTTATTATATGAGAAGCAATGTTCTAAGTGCTGACATTTAAACCTTATAACAATTTCATGTTGTTATTGTGATTATTTAAATGACTACATCACACTAACATGTGCATTACTTCATGTGTAATTATTTTAAAATAAGGATTCTGCAGCAATGAGAAAATAAAATTGAGGAACTTGCTTAAGAGACAATGCTGAGCTAGGATTTGAGCCTAGACACCAGCTGGCACCAGAGTGTGTGGTCATGAGAGAGAGGTAGAATACATGTCAGACACAGGGAGAGACCAAGGGCTGAGGGACATTCACTCCCTTATTGTCCGAAGTATTAAAGCTGGAAGGAGAGCCCAGTGTCTTACTGTCTTGCTGCAGATTCCCCCTGGTGGGCTGGCCAAAGAGTGTGCATCTCTGGAAATGGTATCTGAAGAGCCAGTCTTCCCAGGTGGCTGGGCAGGGAAAGCCATTCTCCTTTGTGGAACTGACACACTTAGATGTGCAGGGTGGCACTCACCAAAAGCCTGTGTGTACATCATGCTTCGCTAGCTACTGTGCACAATTAAACCAAGTAGTTTTTGAACTTAAGAGTCTTATAGTCTACAAGGAAGCCAAGACATGGAACAAATGGTATACAAAAGTTAATGGGGTTTTCTTGATTTCAGGATGTGGTGGTTGAGTAAAAGGTCATCCATCTGATTATTTCATCTAACAAGCAACATTTGATCCCTTAAAAGGAATTAATTAATCATATTGCTGAGTTTAGGAAATTTCAGAGTGAGGAAGAATCAAAAGAGATTCCTCAGTACTTTTTGAGTGAATACTGAGGCCCAGCCCTGTGACTGACACATTGAGACACAAAAACTGTTGGAGGCAGAGTAGTTAGCAGGTGGTTAATATGGGTCAGAATGTGACTTGGCTCTGTCCCCTCAGCATTCAGTTGCTTGGGAATATTGTTCAAATGATGTGGTGAAAGCCACCCATGAATAAATATCAGCAGAACCAGTAGTAACAATTTTTAAAAATGTAAAAAAAATATATAGAAGAAAGTTTTATAAAATTAGTAGAGATAAGGCACTTCCAGTACGGGATTCTTTCCAGTGGCACTTAGTTTCTGCTTGAACTTTACTAGTGAACAGCTCTCCAACTTTTGAGGCTGTACTCTTAAATATTAGAATCCTTTCATTCTTTAAAACTGTATGTTGCACCCATTAACCAACCTCTTTTTGTCACCCCAACTCCACACTCTTCCCAGCCTTTGTTATTTTTTTTCCTTCTTTTTCCAAGCCTTTGGGGTTTATCATTCTACTCTTCATTTCCATGAAATCAACTTTTTTGTTCCCACAAATGGCATCATTTCATAGTTTTTAATGGCTGAATAGTATTCCACTGTGTATACATGACACGTTGCCTTTATCCATTCATCTGTTGATTCTCTTTCTTTACTCTTGTGAAGAGTATTGTGATAAACATGGGAGTACAGGTCTCCCTTTGATATACTGATTTTAATATACTTCTTACTTTTCTTTTGAATACATACTCAGAGTGGGATTGCTGGATCATGTGATAGTTCTATTTTTAGGTTTTTGAGAAATGGAATTGTCTTAAAGTGATCACTAAATTTAGAGAAAAAATATTCAGCAATAAGATATTCTTATCTCTACCCTCTTCTAATAATATATGTGGAGAGCAACCTAAGTATTTAACAACTGGATGTTAATTAAATATATTGTGGCATATCTACATAATAGAATATTATGTTATTATTAAAATTATAACAGATATAGTAATTGACATGAAAATATGCCATGCCCACAAAATTACATTAAATGAAGAAAGAAAGTATGTATTTTCTTTGGCTTTATCAAGGTATAAATAAAATTGTATATTTTAAAGTACATAAGGTGCTAATTTGATTTAAGTATGTATTGTGAAATGATCACCGCAGTCAAGTTACTTAACACATCCACCATTTCACACAGTTACCTTTGTTTTTTTATTTGTGTGTGTGTATAAATACATAGGATCTAATCTCTTAGCAAATATCATATATGCAATATGGTATTATTGCTATAGTCATCGGGGCATACATTGGAGCCTCAGGATTTATTAATTTTATAACTGGAATTCTTTACTTTTTTGAATATTGCCCCCTTATCCCTATCCCCTAGCTCCTGGAAACCACGGTACTACTCTCTGTTCCTATGAGTTTGACTTCTTTTTTTAAGAGTCTCTATATAAGTGATATCATACAGTGTAGACACGTATCACATAATGATAGTTTGGTCATTGATGAATTGCACATGCCATGGTGGTCGAACAAGAATATAACGGAGCATGTACAGAAATCGGATATAGTGCACTGATACTACTGACCTTGTGTATCAACTAGGGGGACAATGGCTCATTTTCTGTATTGGTTTTGAGATGTTTGGTTTTCCATAGGAAAAAATACATATAAATAAAAATGTACATTCCATGTAGGTTTGTTTAAGTACAGCAGGTTCTCAATTAGTGTCATTTCCTTCAAATTTGTTTCTTTATAACACTGAGGAAAAAAATAGATCCATGGAGGTGCTACTGTCTGTGTGGAGTCTGCGTGTTCTCCCCACATCTGCACGGTTTTCTCTGGGTACTCAGGTTTCCTTCCTCATCTCAAAGATGTACACGTTTGGGATATTGGCATGTCTACCTGGTCCCAGTCTGAGTGAGGGTGCCTGTGTGTGCAAGTATGTCCTGCAGTGGATGGCGTCCTGTCTGGGGTGGGTTGCTGTTTTGCACACAGAGCTGCTAGGACAGGCCACCATGACCCTGAATGTGAAAAACTGAGTAAAAAATTCTCTTTATTAATCCTTATTAATATTTCTTAAATATATACATATATAGCACACATTCACTTCACCATTTAATATTAGAAGTTTTCTAGTCTTTATTAAAAGTTTGATGATACTTTTGTTACCAGAAATATACTGTCGGACCTTGACTCAAGCTTGCTTATATCAATTAGCCTGTGATAAAATTTGTTTCCTGCACCTGGTTTCGTTTAAACTCATAATTCTAAGAACATATTGACGAAGTTAAGTGAGGATTTATTATATACTATGTGATGTTCCAACAATGTCAAAATCACGTACCAATCCATTTCTCAGAAGGTGTCTGTCATGAAGTGAGACGTGACTATATTTGCTCTGTATGAACTATTTCACTTAGTATAATGCCTTCCTGGTTCATCCATCTTAACACAACAAATGACAGGATTTCCTTCTTTTTAATAGCTGAATAATACCTCATTGTGTGTGAGTGTATGCACACATGCACACATACATATACACATATATACACACACATTTATTTTCTATATATATACACACGTATATCACATTTTTATTTATCCATCACCCATCCATGGACACTTAGCTTGCTTCCTTCTCTGCCTATTGTGAATTATGCTGCAGTGAACATGGGGATGCAGGGATCTCTCCAAGATACTGTTTTCTGTTCTCTCATATTTATCCCCCGTGGTGAGATTGCTGGATCACGTGATAGTTCTATTTTTGTTTTTGAGGAAGCCCCTGCTGTTTTCCATATTGGTTATACCAATTTATATGCTGCTAACAGTGTACAGGGTTCTTTTTCTCTCCATATGCTTGCCAGCATTTGTCATCTCCTTTCTTTTTGATAATAGCCATCCTAACAGGTATGAAATTATAGTAGTGTGATTTTGGTGTACATTTCCTGAGTGATTAGTGATGTTGAGCACCTTTTCAAATACCTATTGGCATTTGGGAAAAATGTCTGTTCACATACTTTGCTTCATCTTTGAATTACATCAGAGGTTGAGAATTTCATATTTGAAAATCCAAACTTTGAAAGGCTTCAAAATCTCCCCCCAAATCTGAAACTTCTGGGGCTGGATGCAGTGGCTCACACCTGTAATCCTAGCACTCTGGGGAGGCTGAGGCAGGTGGATTGCCTGAGATCACAGGTTGGAGACCAGCCTGAGCCACAGCAAGTCCCTGTCTCTAAAAAATAGCTAGGTATTTTGGCAGGCACCTGTAGTCCCAGAAACCTGGGAGACTGAGACAAGAGAATCACTTGAGACCCAGAATTTGAGACTGCTGTGAGCTATGACAGTACAGCACTCCACAGAGGATGACAACGTAAGACTCTGTCTCAACAAACAAAAATACAAACAAACCCTTCTTCTCATAAGTATTTAGGATTAGTGATACTAAAATTGTATTTGGTTTTTGCTATTGACTTGTATGAATTCTTTATATATTTTAAGCTCTCATCAGATGTATGGGTTGCACATATATTTTTACATAAAGAGTATATGTTTTTGTAGGTGGATATCAAATAGGCTTGGGCAGGGAGTGATCTGACTTAAAAATTTTGATTTTCACATTTATGCTTTCTCATGTTTTAACAGTGAATAAGTACTGTTCTTTTAACAGAAGTGGTTATTTTAAATATAAGAATAAACTGAGAAAATAGAAGCATAAAGAAGTAAAAGAGATTTTTATGAATTTTATTAAATAATTTGCAAGAAGTTTGTGTGAAAGACTGATGATCTGAGAAGAAGAATTTTAAATGTCTGGGGAAGCAGTATATTAGGCCAAGAAATAATGGTTGACTTTAATTATGCAAAGTTAGAGGGAATGAATATGATAAGAGTTGGAAGTGAATTTTCACAAGGGACAAGTGATTGTCCCCTGGAACAGACAGTTCACAAGCAAAAAAGAGAGAGAAAAAAAAAAAAGCCAACAAAACCCTCTTTTGACTATTGCATTAAACCAATTAAAAAGAATCTCTACTAAATCTTTCCTTCTTAGCCAATCTAATTGTTGTTGGTACTTCTAAGTGTTTAAATAGTGTTGAGAAGAAATAGAAATAGAAATTTGGGGATTAAAGCAGTAACAACAATGTATGACCCACTGAAGTATTCACCCCCTAGAGTGAATCGCAGAAGACAATCTCTGTGTTTGACAGCTTTGCTCAGTATTCTCATGGCTGACTGTGGGGTCAGACCCCTCAGCTACAAATGTGTGCAGCTGAGCATACAGACAAGACATGGAAGGAAGGGCAAAAGGCTCGATGATGTTTCAATTGGTGATTCCGTGATACCAATTACAATTCAAAGAAAAAATTCAATCTCACCATACATGTCTTTCTATACCAAAGAGAGCCAGTCTAAAGGTAGGCAACCGAGGGGCAGTTATATCATAATAGGAAGGATTATCTTCTGCAGTGGTCTTCTGTTCATCGGTAAGGTGTCAGAACCTCTGGAGAGGCATGTTGAAGTCAGAGAAAGTCCAAAGAACGCCTGCTCAGTGGATTGGAGGGAGAAATGCAGAGTAAGAAAGAGAGTAAGAAAGGAGGGAGACAGGCAAGAGGGGGTGCTAATACTTGTCATTTTTCCTCCTGGATAACAGAAAATGTACTAGATCTTTTCATTGGTTATTGCATTTAATTCTCAGAGCTCATTTATGTGGAAGATAAACTTGATCTGTCAATCCAGTTTTTATTAATCATAACTTACTGAGAAAATATAGCCTATCTCAGCTCCTCACTTTCTAGCTCTATGACTGAGTTACTTAACTTCCTTTGATCCAATTTCTTTCTTTATTTAATGGATCTGATAATCAGTACACAAATTATTGCAAGGATAAAATGAGTTCACTTAGGGAAAGTGGTTAGGATAGTGCCTGGTCTATAGGAAGCATTCAATATGAGCCACTATAGTAGCTAACATGCCCATGGTCGTATAATTCCTGGGTGTGTTTGACTTAAGGCTGTTTCTTTCAGAGAAAGTGCCTGTTTCAAATCTGTGGTCTTGTTTGCTAAACTCAAAATAATCTAGAATGAGGTGGCCATTTGAAATTTGAGTTTTGGCCAAGCGTCCTTCCTTTCTCCCCACAAAAGATGACTTCACATAGTTAGTACTAAGCTTGGGGTAGACCTCCAGGTGGGATCTTTTGTGGTCATATTCTGTTTCCACCTATGAGAGCATCTGCTAGACTCATGAAAAAAAATTCCTTTCTCTTAGGTCTGAACTGACACAAAGGTGAGAAATGAGCTAAACTGCTCTCATCAGCATTTGTTTTTAAATTCAAGGACCACATTTTCAAAGGGAGTGGCTAACTCAGAGAACCCTGGGCTAAGGTACACTTGAAGGCTTATCATGGGGAGGCTCAAAAATGTAATTTTATTGAGAGAAAATATGAACCTAATGTCTCCAAGTGTTTGAATTATTTATCCACCGCTGTTTCAACTTGTTCTCTGATGTTGGCCACGAGTCAGATGCAGATTTAAGTAGCATTTTAGCAATTATTATGCCAGTATTAGCTTTGCTTCTGTATTAGCAATTAAATCAAAAGACTGTTTTAATTTATTTTTGTTTCATGACACAGATGAAAAAATTAATATTAAATGAGGAAAAATAAAAGCCTAAAATAGCTCAGAAGGTCATATAAGAATCTCTGTCATCAGACGTCTAGGGGAAAAAAAGGTTGTTTGTGTATACATATACGAATATGAATGTGCACTCATGCTCAGAACATGGCCTTCAGAGGCAAACTTGTTTTGGAAGAAAGCAAGCCTCAGTGGGCCATAAAACTTGAACTCCTGCCTCAAAGAAGATGCCTCAGTTTCCTTATTAGTACAAAATCCTCTTGCACCTTATGTAATCCACTTAATTTGATGTAAGTGACTGTGTTTTGAGGCTTCAAAGTATGATTGGCACTTTGATGGAGCTGCACTAATCCAAAACAATGTTTTAAAGTACCAGACAAAATTACTCACTGAACAGAGGCAAATTAAATCTTGCCATCCCATGTTTGAACTGAGGATTAAATATGTACACACCTTCTTCTATTTTTAATTCTATCTCTCTCAGAGAAGCACATTTAACAGAAGTAACTGTGTTATTTAATATGTGGAACAGGAGAATCTACCTTTTCTCTTGCTAGAGAATGGTAACCTCTGAGAGTTGGAAGAAACTTTGGAAGACATGAAGTCCACTTATGGGGCCCTACATTTAAATAAAGTGAAAATTGATCCATTGTACTGGGAAAAGTCCAGGGTGGCCTTGCCTGCATCTTTCACAACTTTTAGATCCAGTTGTTATTTTAAAAAATGTTTTAAAAAGAATCCTATTGAAATGGCCATTTACTGCTGCCTAAGTTATAGCATTTTAACCACAAACACATTTATGTGTATTTATCTAAACTGAATTACATAAATAGTGACAAAAACTACAGAAAAAAACATCTATTGTATTTTAAATTTCAGTTAATCTAGATAAAGGCAAATAAGAAATAAGTCAGCAATTCAAGATAGAAAGCTATAAAAGACACTGGCCTTGGTGCTAAATCAACAAAATATCTATTAATGTCTGTTGGTCAAGGGGTGGCATATGCTTTGTCCCTAGGAAGACATTCCCAGTCATATTTAGACAGTGTTTTGCAAAGACCAAGGCTTCTCTGGGCAAAGGGAAGTCCAAGGGGGCCAGGATTCTTATAGAGAGGGGTAAGGAGTGGTCTTTCTACTATTTGATTTAAACAAGGTTTCTACTGCTTTAAATACAAGTTTAAAAATCAGGTAATGCCATCATTTCATAAAAGAGAAAATTTGTAACCAAATCTATGCACCTACGTACATTTTCTTTGTTTTTGTTTCTCTCTTCTGCCTTTATGTAAGGTCATCATAAATTTCCAAGAAGGAAAAAAAATGTGTTTGCTTAATAGAATTTGAAATAGCCGTGAGTTGTGGTCATTGTTTTTCCAGCAGCTTGCCTAATGATGAGACCATATACTCTGTTACTGTCTGTCCTTTTAAATTCATTTTGGATTACAAGTTCAATAAATTTAAATTTCTCATTGCCAATTAAAATTAGATATTTTTTGTTTGAAACTGATGAAAATTTACTAAATCTTCAGTATGAATTCAGGTAGAAATTCATACCAAGGACAGATAGAGGGTGTGACTATAAAATCAGTTGAAAACAATCGTCTGTCCATGAGAAGTTTATAGTCCAAGTGAGTAAACAAGATGAAGACTCAAGAAATCACAATGAATAAGCTGGAGTTTCATTTTGGAAAAATTTTCTTTCTCCAGGTAACCTTCACAATGTAAACATGATTAAATATGAAGAGTGTGGACTGGGTAACAGAATTGGGGGAAATAAGTCATGTGAAGGAGAAATAAAAGTGCTAGCTCTTTTGGGTCTTTCCAACATCACAAATAAAATATTAACTAAAGAGAAAAACCTGTACCTTCGAAGGATTTTGCTGCCAAGGGGCTTGGCATTTCCATAATGGTAGGAAAGAAGTGACATCTCTGATTTCCATAGTATGTTGTAATTAATTTGGTGCTCTTATGGAAAATTAATTGGTTTTTTGATAATGAAATAGAAAGAAATATTCAGACTCTGGCATATTAAAAGAAATTCTCTTTAATAGAGGAGATGTCAGTCTGATAATATGGTCTTGCTCCCTCAGGTGCTCAGATGCAGTTTCAGGGTAGCCTGAGAGTGCCTTGGTGGCCTAACAGTTAAGCAAGCTTCTCCATTGCAACTAAAGCTAAGCAGATTAATTAAAACTTAAAAGCATTATGATTTAGTTATGAATAACAGTTTGCGGTGACGGAGCTCCCTGTCTATAATTCACCATAACAAAATGACACTTGGGCTTACTGCTGCTATAATTAGCTTTTGATATACTATTTCTTGGAAATTTCTTGCCAGCCACAGCCTGTGTGTTTCCAGATGTCCTGTACATACTTAAAAATGGTAAACATTAATTTACAGGGATGACAGCTGTGGGTCAAGTTTGAGGTTGATTGATAATTCCGTATTCAAATGTGTGCCTACGCGGCTTCATTTGTCATCTCCAAGCGAAACAGAAAGCCATTCTACCACATTCCTAGTTAATATTTCATTTTTTTCATAAATTATCTGTAAAAGCAAAAGCAATAGAATTTAGACCTTTTTCTACCATATGGCATGGAATATTAATAGAGCTGAGGGTTTTAAAAAATTATTTTGCAGCCAGAAGGGTTGTGATTTGTTAACCTGACACCTTGTATTTATACAGTGCTAAGCACACAGTGGTGCTCAATAAATGCTGCCTAGTGAGAAGCTCAGAATGCTTTCTGGAGGACAGGCCTCCAAGCAGTCTTCCCATTTTATAAATTAGGAAATAGCAGACCTGAGGAGTTTTCCTTAGAGGCAATAAAGCAATTCATCTCCAGGTCACACTCAAGAGTATAGAAAATGACCTGTGGTCACAGAAAATGTATTTTTTTCTGATTGATTGGATTAGACCCCAAACATACATCTCACCAAGCTTCCTTTCTCTTTGATTTTCTGTAGGGAGCTAAAAGAGATCCCTGAAATAGGAAGGAGAAGTTTATTTCTATGGCAAATTATATAGTGTATAAGCATCAAGGTAATTGATCGAATTGACCACCAAACTGGCTGATACTTTCAGTTTTGAACTGACTGTGGAGGATTTTGGTACTTTCAGAACGTCTGAGTTACTGCTATGAAAATGTAGACAAAAGTTTCATTATATAAGATATCAACAATGCAATAAAATATGCAATGCAACCAGTCTCATGTAGACTCAATATCTGGTAAATGACCTACTTTAACACTGTGCAACCAGCTGCTTAGTCAATATTATTTTAACCTTTAATTTATTTAAACAAGGAATTAGGTCCTTTTGTTGAGCTACCAGAAGCAAATTAAGAGTTATAAAGATATCTGGACCCAAGAAATGCTTGTCAGTTACATTTCATAGTCATTTAATGATCATTAATATGTTATTCCATAAAGCATCCCTATAAGCCAGAATATGTCCAATGGATCCATATGAAAAATGAGGAAATTAAGTCAAAGAATTTTGGTGACTTACCTAAGGTCACATCAAAATTTGCAAGTGAACAAAGAATTAAGTGAGTTGTTTGTTTTAAGTTGAATTCTATGTTTTTCAGCAGATGTGTTGAGTTATCATTAAATATTATCCTTCTATTTGTGCTAAATGTTCATAGAACTTCAAATCTTTGGCCATGTAAGTATTCATTCCTCTCAGTCTTGAATCTTAATAGGACACGTGGCCAGAACAGGTTGTAGTAAACAGGGCAGAACAGGCAGTAGTAAACTTACAAGGGAAAATTTGGGTTTTTTTCTTGTATTTTTGTATAGGTAACGTCTGCTAAAATGTTTGGTAAATTGTCCGGCATTGTTGAGACAGAGTTAAGGTTAAAAGTGGGATAAACTGAGCATCTTTTGGGTTGTGCAGTAATTGCAACACTGGTACAAAAGGATAGGAACAACATTTTTATGTAAATAATACAAAATTTTCTTCTAAAAATGTTCAGGATTCATAAAAGACTCAGTGATATAAAATTCCCAATACAAATCAAACTTTAAAAATATATTAACATGTTTAAGTAAAAATACAAATTTATAAAAACTTACATGTTGAACGTATAATCATTTTGATAAAAAATATTGGTTTCTAAAATTAAGGAAAAAATTACTATAAAATAATAAACTAAAAAGACTATTCTTGAAAATGAAAATACTGATTTTATAAATGTTTTAATTAAATATCATAGTCCTAAAAAATAAACTCTGTTACCGATATCATCAAATGAATTTTAGAGAAATTTCTTCAGTTGTAGAAGCAGTTGATCTCTCTACATTAGTTACAACTACATTAGGATTAAAGTAATATATGTTTCACATATATATAGTATATCCACACACATACCTATTCACATGTAGAGAGATAGAGCTCATAATGTACATGATTTAGAATTCAGAGTTTTCAAATTCCTCTATAATTGTATCACTCAACCTAATCTCTGGTATTTCGTATTCAAAAACTGCACTTTACCAGGCAATTGGAAATTGTTAAGGATGGTGTGTGCTGTGTCGCAAACATTCCCTCCATGAGTGAAGTCAAGAAAAATGTTCTTTCCAACGTCACAGTGGGAAAATTTGTGCTAGTTAGCAGCTGCTGAAATGCTGTCTGCAGTTTGGAAGCTGAAATATGCCTTCTTTACTGAGGGCCACTGGGGAACTCAGAGCCTGTTTGCCATCTATGTTTAACAATTACTAAATACAGGACTTCCTGGTGTACACATTGGTGAACAAATTTATCCCATTTTAATTTACTTGTATACTCTGATTTGTCTTTGTATTTTGGCATTGTATTGACACATAGTATTATGGCACTGTGCACTTTTTAGCTACCTCATTTGTTTTTAGCTAAGCAAAACAGAGAAAAAGATGAAAGAACCAAGGGAACTAAAGAAGCAGAGGAATTAGGAAAAGCGGAAGGTAGAAAAAGGAGAGAAAAAACATTTAAAATGACATGAAAAATCATATGATTAAATTAATCTACATAAATAGCTCAGCAGATAAATGGTTTACATATCACCAATATTTCTTTAGCAAATCAAATCTTGGAAAGGCTTTTCAATGTCATTTTTTACTTGGCCTTTTGTGAACTTATTCTGATATGAGTTCCTGATGGGTGGGCACCATGTCTTATTTACATTTGATGCTGGTCTAACATGTTGGCTAGAACCTAGTAGAATTTTAGTTAGTAGGTACTGAGAAATCTATTTAATAGTACTCAGATTTTCATGATGGTATGAAATATTTTGTTATTTATTTAATGTTGTTCCTATAGATTATTTCACCAGGGACACAATCAGGTGAAAACAAACATAAAGTCTTCCAGTGTTTGCAGTGGGGGTGGAAGAGGGTTATGTGGGTGATTTTTCTCCTGCATGAAAAGGACACAGCTTTTTCAAATTCAGCAGCTGAGTGGATCCATATGCCTTCCAGGCAGAATGTAGCCAGGGTAATGCTACAGATAATGTAATTAATTAACCCGTTTGTAGTCTCAGAATTTCAAACTTCTAGGTAATGGTATTTGGATAGTAATTTTCCTTGGTTTTATATAAGATCTTTAGTAGAATCACAAAATAAGATTTGCATTTAAATGTAAATGGTAGAAGTAAGGCAATGAAAGTTATTAAAAGGAACACACTTGATAAATTTGGATAAAAGTTGCTTAGTATAATAAAGTATATCTAGCATGATCATTTGTATTCAGGAAATTATTGGTGAATGCCCAGGGTTGTTTAATCTTTGCTTTGTGATTTCTGTTCTGGTTTGGCTTGATAATCAGCATTTTTTTTTTTTTTTTAGATGAATAAAGGTTGCAAATTCTTGGACAGAAACAACTGTATTTTATAAAATCCAATAAGTTCAAAATAATTTAATCTATTTATTTTAGAATGTTCTCAGAGTAAATCTATAACATAATATGAATGTAGAGAGAAACCAAGTGAATGAGTGATTTGTTGAAATGAAGGTCATTGAGTGAGCAAGTGATCTTAATATTATCTTACCATAGGCCAAACCAGACCAGTAAAATGCCCAGCTAATGGAAGGGCCTGAATTAGAAAACAGTGCAAAACCTATTCCACATAAATTTATTAAATTGTAGATATTATCCAAGTGTGTTAGTCTTAAAATTGCCCACTATATTTGATACATTGACAAATTTCACATAATAAAAAGTTCCCCAGTTTGGAAAAAGCAAAACCTTTTTTCTTAGGCTCCATCTTTCCTTTCTTTCCCTTCCTCTCTCCCTCTCTCCTTTGTCCTCTTTGCTGTTTATTTATATATATAACATTGAACAGAACATATATTAATTAATTATTTGGCTTTTATATTAGAATTTCATACAGTCTGAGAGTTTTCATCTTCTGTCTTTTACAAAAAGCTTTTTTTTTTTTTTAACCTCAATTTTTGTCTTGTTAAAATCAGTCATATTATCCAGTGTTCGTTTGCCCCGATGGCATTATTTGTAGGTATTTAATTGTGAGCCTTTAAGGAGATATATTAAAAATAAAAAGATCTGCAATAAAACCTTGCTCAAACATTTTTTTAATGCCAATAAAAACCAAGGAATCGGCTGGAGACTGAAGTAAATAAAATCCTGTTACTTCACTTATGGGGCCTCAGTCCTTTTCCACCCTGAAATCTTTGGCTAAAATTATGTTAGTTAGCTTTAACAGTAATGTATAATAAAAATGGTTCATGAGGTAACTTTAGCAAGAAGGATAGAGGGATTGTAATGAGCAGATGTGACAGGAAAACCCTGAAATGACACCATGGCAGAGGTGTGTAGAAAAAAGAAAAAGAAAGGATGCTCTTCTGTCCAGGCACAATCGATGCTTAATTGTAGGGAAGTTGAATACATGAAACAAGGAGACTTAGTTTTAGATTCGTATCAAAAACATGCTCAAATGTAAATTAATTTTTCTACATCAACAAACCTTTCAAATTTGGCCATGGAACACGGTTGTGTTTTCTTATGGTGGCTGGGAAGGCACAATTGACAAGATATCCAGAATTGAGGAATCAAGACTCTTAGAAAATATGGCTCAAGCCCAGGCCTTGCCAGAAGATTACCTACTTGAAGCAGGATTTGTAATCACTCTCTGATTTATGTATCATTTGATTAGATTGTGTATCCTGTAAGTTTAATGTCTTGGAGCACTAGAAGTAAGCTGTCTATGTATAGAAAATTCTTTTATAACATAATTTTTGACACTGATTTATTAGACTTGGATCACAATCTGTCAGTCTTAATGTAACACATATGATATCCATTTTATAATCATATCTTTAAACCTAGTGATATCTCTGCAGATAAGTATATAAATTAAACATTTCCATTTCTTTGTTCTGTTCTTTCCTTTGGGCATCCTGTTGTATGTACGGCTGTCTGTATCCGAGGAACTGCTTGGGCTGCACTTGACGGCTGTCTGTATCTGAGGAACTGCTTGGGCTGCACTTGGTCTGAGTGCAAGGTACTTTTCCTTCTGCTTCTCGGTGTCTAGTATCAAGCCATAAGCCCAGGAGAATTCCAATAAATAGACATTTAGTGCTACAACTGTAACTACCAGATCCAGATGTAAAGATCAATAGAATAAAAAATCGAGTCCTACCCCAGGCTGCATGACAATTCTGTTTTGACGAAACCCCAGGGCCAGGAAGGAGGGATATTTGAGAGTAAATGGCTGAAGAAGGAAAATTTACTTGTTTTCTTTTAATGGCAAAACAAACTAACGTGGAAAAGCTCTCCTAAGTTTCTTTTGTGGACCAAATAGGAAGGAATAAGAAAGAGCTAGATTAAATTTCTCTTAAAATGCAAGAGAACTTTAAGAACGAAAGGGAAATAAGATGAGCACCTGTGTAGCCATTTGCAGTTTTGTCAAACTTCTTTCCTCCCCCACTGTCCCAGGGAATAGATGCCACGCACAGTCTAACCCTGACCATGGTCTACACATGCCCCTTCACCAAGTCTGAATCATTAGAAATGCATTTCTATTCAAAGGTTCATTTAAATAAGAAGTTGAGAACTTGTGATCAAAGCTGTGTGGTCTCTATTCCCACTGCATTTTCTTTGCCTGTTTAGTTCAATTTATGTTTAGAAACCAGGGCCCCCTTTTTATAAAGGGGAACAGAGGTATGGTGATTGGATATTCTCATTTGCATGTGCTATCTACATGTAATTCCAATGCCTTTTTGCTTTTCATTTTAACAAATACATATATATATATATATATATATATATATATATACATATATATATGCACACATACACAAAGAAGGTACCAGAATATGTATACACATTTTTAAGACAGGAAAATATTATTAAATTGTAATATGTGTAATCAAGTCACCTTTAATTTTATTTTGAGACAGAGTCTTGCTTTTTTGCCCAGGCTAGAGTGACATGGCTTCAGCCTATTACAGCAACCTCAAATTCCTGGGCTCAAGCAAAGCAATCCTCCTGCTTCAGACTCCCAAGTAACTGGGACTATAGGTGCCTGCCACACCACCTGGCTAATTACTTTCTATTTTAAGCAGCAATGGGGTCTTACTTTGTTCAGGCTGGTCTCAGACTTCTGACATCATGCAATCCTCCTACCCCAGCCTCCCAGAGTGCTGAGATTACAGGCATCCCCCTACCCCGCCATATATTTATGTGGGAATTTAGCTAATATACTTCAGTATCAGAAAAAAAAAAAAAAAATACCCTGTGAGATTTATTAAACTGTTAATTCTTCCAGAAAAGCTTATTAGTAGTTTTAGGATAGAAATCAAAAAAACAAGGCAGTGGTGACATCATTGAAAGCCCTTCCTGTCCTTTTGGAGACTTCAAGGCCATGCCTAATTTTCAGTTTTGTAAATGTCTAATGTTCTCTAGACCATCCTTGAATGTATACAAAAATGTGTCCATTGACCGACTGATAGGATGATCTGACTTAAGGAATTTCTTCTTGATATGTTGCGGTTCCACACGATAGCACAAATTCTCTAGTCAGTACATTTTTTTTAATTATAAATTTATCAAAGCATCAGGCCTTTGCAAAGGAGTTCTACTTGTTTCCTTTTCCTAAAGTTTCCCGTTTCCCTTTTTATTATGCACTGTAACAGTATTGTGTTTTCCTCTGATTTTCTTGTTGCTCCTGGGAAATTAATCCTTTTTTGTATTTCTTTTCCAAATCTCCCCCAACTCAAAATATCTCTTGGCACAGGGCTAGAGATAACCACTTTAGAAAATAGAGCTAAATGAAAATATTCAGAAATGTGGCTGATATAGGTTTATAATTACAAAGTCACAATTTAATTAAACACATTGTATTTTGCCTACAAATTTGATATTATACTACTATTGAAATAATGATTGTATTAGTAGGAGTTCCCCAGAGAAATAGTACCAACAGGATGTATATAGATAGATAAGAGATTTATTGTGAGAATTTGCTTGTGTGGAGGCTGAGAAGTCCTATGATCTGCTTGTCTGCAAACCGGAGTTCCAGGGAAGCTAGGATGTAATTTAGTCTGAGTCCAAAAGCTTAAGAACAGGACAGGGTTGTGGGTGGACAAAGAAGATTGAGATCTGGGTGTGGGAAGAGGGAAATCACTGCTGGCATACTAGATGGAATAGTTAAGCTCTCAAACTCATCCTAGAAAAAGTGCTATGTACCCATTGCTGAATATCCCTATGTCCACCTGTGAAGTGCTCTCCTTGGAAAGCTGTGCACCGATGCCAGCTCCTAGTCCACACTGCAAAGCCATTTTGGAACTCTTTCTGAAATGATCATCAGAGCTGTTGTCATATGAGGTCTGACAATTAAGTTCTCAAACACATCCTACAAAACATGCTACATACCTCATTACAGTCACAGATGGCCAAGGGGAGTACTTCAAAGGCGGCTGTAGTGACATTCAGCAATGAGGTATGTAGCACGTTTTCTAGGATGAGTTTGCCAACTTAATTGTCCAACCTTGAAAGTTCCAGAGTCTGAAGACCTAACAAATAGGAGCGCTGATGTCTGAGGTTAGAATATGGATGTCCCAGCTCAAGAAGGGGCCCTTCTCTGCCTTTTTTGTTTTGTTTAGGCCCTGAGTGGAGTGGATGATGCCTGCTCCTTTTGGTGAGAGTAGATCCTTACTCAGTCTATTTACTCAAATGCTCACAGACTTTCCCAGAAATCACATTTCACCAGCTATGTGGAAATTCCTTACCTTGGTCAAATTGACACATAGAATCCATCACAATTATCATAAAGAATTTGTAATAATATGGAGAAAAATGATTATTAAGTAATAGGTTATTATAGCAACTACAAAACTATGAATAATATAATCTTAACTACATACCAAAGTTATATATAAATGGAGAGAGAGAGAGAGAAAGAAAAGACTAGATGAAGTACATTGAATATAAAAGATTATTTATATTAGAATTATTTTATAAATATTCTGCTATAAGTATGTATTTCTAGCATAAATTATGGACAAGCAATTTACTCAGCACCTACTGTGTGCTAGGTTCTGCAGCTATTACCACATTTAATCCTTAGGGACAACCTAAATTATATATTAATTTCATTTTACACAGAAGCAGCCCACATTTCAAAATGTTGAGTAAATTACCTTAGGCCACAAAGCTAATAATAATTACAACCCCCGGTTTTCAAGTGAAAAAACTGAGGCTCAAAGAGGAAAATTACCTGCTCAAAGTTGTCTAGTGTATAAGTAGCAGAATAGATTTGAATTAGACTTTCTAATTCAAATGCCCTAGTCTGTCTAACACCATGGCCCTCTTCTCAAAAACAAATGAATAAAAACAGTGACAACACAAAAATACATTAAAAGGTATTATGACGAAAGAGAAAGGTATCCAGTAGGAAAGAGAAGAAATGTTTTATTCCTACTTAAGTAACTCAGCTGTTCTTGCTGAATCCTCTGATTGTGGATTTTAAATATATGTAATATGTGTGAAAACACATAATAATATTTGCACTATGTCTATCTTCTGAGAATTTCAAACTTATATAGTAAATATAGTAAAGCTTTTTTGGAGCCTCACTTAGCAAATATTTTTTATTGTTCTATCCAGTAACAGTCCTTGTTTGATCTATCCTATACTTCAAGCAGAGAGTGAAAAGTTTGTATCCATTGTCAATCTGCAAATAATGCCCGGTCTGGGATTATATTTATATAATGTTTTTTTCTTTATTACTATTTTTCTGTCCATTATTGGGCTCAGAAAATGCATATAAAAAGTGAAAATATTACTGGCATAAATATGGTATGTCACCAAAAACTGCTGTGGAAACTCAGAGATAGATAAGAAATAATGAGGTTTATAGATTCATTAGCATTTGAATGATGAAACATGTATATGTGTTACTCCTTTGATCAATACTGCCCTAGAGGGAAAGTACTGTATTTAATTGTCTTTCCCAGACCTTCCACTGTGGACATCTGGTTGCTATGCAGTCTTATAGCAGGACATTTTATTGCCTCAGTGTTGTAGAATTCAGGTTCCTGTTTTATTACAAGTGATAGCATATGTTATAAAAGAAATGCACGGAAAAGAATGTATTAGGGGGACTCTCCCCTTTTGCATCTGCCTGTGGGGACCTAACTATGCCTGGCACCCTCTAAGTGAATATGGATTATCTTTCTAAGTAGCTGCTAAGTTTCAGTGATTTTATTATATGTGTTGTATTATATACATCTCTGAGCTGTTTTACTGAGTTTTGCACATTAGGAATGCTTCATTTTTGTCGGTACCTTTCACTTTGCAGTTACCCAACCATTTGCCACCTTTGTGTGTGCATACAAGGCCGAGACAATGGCTTATTGTCAGTCCTGGCATCAAATATTTGCTCCATCATTTTCTAGCTACATGATATTCAGAAAATTATTCAATCTCTGCATGCCTTACTTTTCTCATCTGTGAAATGGGGATATTGGTACCTTTCTCATGGAATCTTGAGATAATTAAAATGAGTCATAGAAATAAAAAAGCCTTACTTAACACATAACTTATTTTCTTTCTCCCTATATATATATTTTTGTCTCTTCTCAATTACCCATACTGACAAAAATCATCAGAATGAACTAGTGTATTGTTGTAATACTGTCATCCCTCAGTACCCCAGGGTATTTGTTCTCTGCTCATACCAAATTTCAGGGATGCTCAGTCCCTTATATAAAATGACACAGTATGTGCACGCAACCTGCACATATCCCCCACATACTTTAAATTACCTCTAGATTGCTTGTAACATCTGATACAATGCAAATACTATGTAAGTCGTTGTTAGACCCTATTTTTAAAGTTTGTCTTTTTATTGTTTCATTATTTTAGTTTTTTCCAAATATTTCCAATCTGTACTTGGTTGAATCTGGAGGTGCAGAATCCAAGGATATGGAGGATTGACTGTAATCTAAAATAAGACTTTCTACAAAAGATTATTTTTTAACTAGACATGTATTATGTGCCTTTTATGGGGGAGACAGAGGTGCCCTACTTTAAGCTTGTATTAAAATTATTTACCTAATATTGGCCAGTTGATATGGAGGAGTAGTGTTGCGGAAGCAAGCAGGTGGATTATGGTAGCCAGTGTGGGATATCAAATAAGCTTTGAATAAAAAGAGAGCACATATTCTATAAGTGGATAATTGAGAATTTCTTATAGTGAGTTCCTGTGCTTATGACTTGGTGGCACACATCTGAGGGACAGGGCAATCTAGGAGTTAATGGAAGGCAAATTTTAAAATGCCCCCAAACTTCTCTTGCTATGGAGAATGATGCCAACCTCCACCAGGTTTCTGCTTGTTAATTCCTATGGTTGCTACTGCTATAGGGAAATTGTCCTCATTTGCATTGTCTTTCAGTGACCTACCTGGAGGCAAACACCTGCAGACACTTCATGTTCACAGAAGTATCACTTGGGACAGAGACCCACATCCATTCAGTGCAACCAACTATGTTAAAATAACATTATGGGCAAATATTTCAAAGCTTAACATTTCAAACGATCGCTTCCTGTACTATTTTACCTCCTCTTATTGCTCATAAGTAATATATATTGCTGCCAACATAACTTCTTGGCCTATCCTTTGCCCTGTATGTTTTTTGACTTTTCATGAAATTCTTACAGTGCTTTAATTGTGGAAATTAAAAAAAAAAATAATGAACAGCATTCACTGTTTATATAGAGAGGAAACAGTCCCTGGTTAAAAAAAAAAAAGGTTAGATTCCAGCTGAAAATAAAGAATGAATAAAAGAAAATACTAATAAAAACAAGGGATACATTTGAAAATGAAAATAGGCATATATTCTTTATAAATTATATGTATATATTTTAAGAGAATTTGTGAGTAATAAAAGAATAACCATTTGTCTATTGTACCACATATAAATGTGTTTATTCTAAATGCAAGTATGCATAGATGTATTAAAAAACAAATAAATTGTCCACATAATGTAGTTTGTAAATTTTGTATTTAAAAATATGCTTTCTGAAGAAAAATTCTGAGTTTTTCTGTTTTGTTTTGTTTTGTTTTGTTTTTTAAAGGTACAGGTGCCTTCTTAAAGATAGTTTTCTTCAGCAATGGTTTATGGTCAAATGTTTCCTTTCTTGAACCAATAATCACAGTCTCTTTTTATTTATTTTTATTTGTACATATGTTTGTGTGTGTGTTAATAGTTACAGCAAAATAGATTAAGCTGATTTGGGGTTACAAGAGACTAAAAAATTTGCACCACAACCCTCCAACCCCCACCAAATGGCCAAGATGCTGTTTGCACTGAACCTATAAACTTTTATTTATTTATTTATTTATTTATTTATTTATTTATTTATTCATTTTTGCAGCTTTCAGCCAGGGCTAGGGTTGGGTTTGAACCTGCCATCTCCAGCATATGGGGCCAGCACCCTATTCCAGCCACAGGAGCTGCCCCTGAACCTATAAACTTTTATGTTTGGTTTAATCCAGAGCCACTGAAGGAGGAAAATCAAGCCAAATTCAAAGACAATTGCTCAAGAATTTTTGAAGTGATCGTGACTTAAAATAACATGTTTGCATATATGCAGTAGAATGTAATTGGCTATTATACACACACACACAAACACACAGACACACAGAAGGTTGGACAATTAAGTTCCTGAACTCATCCTTGAAGAAGTGCTACATACCTCATTGCTGAATATTACTCTGGTCGCCAGATGGCCAAGGGAGTACTTCAAAGATGACCATAGTGATATTCAGCAATAAGGGATGCAGCACTTTGTTGAGGATGAGTTCAGGAACTTAATTGTCCTACCTTATATAAAATGCTAAAACAAAAAGTATTCCATACTTAATTTAGTCCTGAGATAGATAAATCACATCAGTAAAATCAAGAGTTATTAATAAAAAGTCTCAATTATTTCAGCACCTACTGCATTTCTTTCATTTCTTTAAATATTTCAACTCTGTACAGTAAATCATTCCATTGCACTACCACACAGAAACTGTACTCTGAAAAGAACTTTTTTACATCCAAATGTCTAATTAACCCACCCTTATCAAAAGTGGTAATGGACAGGGTCAAACAGATGACCATCTATAAATCCTCATGCAGCTTGCCTTCTAGGTGAAAAAGACATATGTAGGCATGTGCAGTTTTGTGTCAGAATGCAAACAGAATGATTCACTGTACAGAGTTGAAATATTTAAAGAAACACAGTAAGTGCTGAAATAATCAAGACTTTTTAGAAATAACTGTTGATTTTTATTGATGTGATTCATACATCTGAGGACTAAATTAAGCATTACAGATTGTGCCTGTTAATAATGATTACCTCCTATTTTCTTCAAAGAGGTCATCAAATGTCTTTTTGGCCTGCAGAGCAGAATCTGTCCTCTCTTCATGAGCAGAAATCAAGATTCACTATTCTCTCAGCCTGTGCCTATCAAGTGGGGGAGTTAACGCATTTCTATTTCTTAGACCAGGTAAAATCAACACACTATAAGAAAAGAGAAGCTTGGTTTTGTTTGACTGTTAATTATCCATCTGGAGGAACTATAATAATCACATGTTGAATGCATTTGCTCGAATTTTCATTTCACTTGTGTAGAATAATGCAGCAAAAGAGAGGTTGGAATAAATAATAGGAAATGTATGGACCAGCCAGGAAAAGATTTGCCCAACCCTCCATTAAAATTTGAGACCTGCTCAAACCAGTAAGCAGATAGACATGATCCCACTTTCTGTGGAGTTACAATTCTGAAAATCTAAAGCCCAAGACTCATCTCACCGAGAGGGTATATTGTTCTCAGAAGGCGGCAAAGGAGGAGGCAAAAGTACTTTCATCCGCATATAGTGGGATTAAAACTTCCGAGTTCTCCCAAAACAGTCTCACGGAGAAAACTCATCCAACTCTGGAGATACGAACAGGCTAATTAGGGGCGCCTGAATTTGCAAATCCTGTGCGTTCTCGCGTCTCATCCTCCCCGCCCACCTCCTCGAACCCTTCATATATTTCAGCAAGGGAAGAACGAATCCAGGGGGTGGGGGTGGGACAGCGAACTTAGCACAAAATAAGTCAAGGGAGAAATGAAGTACTAATTAAGAAAGCCGGGGTGTTATGCAAATGGCCCCGGCAGCCGAGGCAGCCTAATGAATGTGCCCGGAGTGGAAGGGGCGCGTTGGCGCCGACAGCTGGCTCCCAGGAAGGTCAGGCGCAGGCGGGCGCGCGGAGCGTAATCCTTCAGATTGGCAGCTCTGCCCCCTGGTCACCGTTTGATTATCTCCCAAATTGCTGTATTTCACAGAGATAATGATTTTTTATGGTCACAGATTTGAAGACAACTGCTGTATCCTCGGGGTTGTCGTTCTGCAAGGAGATGCGGCTGCTTCCTTCAGAAGGCAGAGAGAGAGGGAGAGAGAGAGTTGCTCCTTTTCTCTCGCTCACAACTTACTTCCTGGAATGTTTTATTACTGTAATGAAAGCAACGTATGTATTAGTAAGGGAGCCGCTCCAGTGCCAATTCATCCCAATCTTTCTCCCGTTCCTTTAGCCAGGGCTTGGATCCAAAGGTCTCTTTCTCTGATCTCCCAAGCTTGCCAGTACCTTCTCTTGATGTGGTCCTCTCTGCAAAACCTAAGTTAGTGCGTGCGTAAAAAGAAGAGGGCAAGGTTCATCCCGGGGCCCTCTGGAAGTCTCAGTGTGTGCCCTGTGTGGGGGGGGCTTAGCAAGCGGCCTAGGAGAGCTGGGCAGGCCAGGGGGTAACTGCAGTTCACCTCCCCCCCAACCCACCGGGGGGCTTGTCCAGGTGGGCCACGGGCTATCACTTAGGGTATCTTTTGTGCTTTGTGTGTGTGTGTGTGTGTGTGTGTGTATGTATGTATGTATGTATGTGTATATATATATACATATTTAAAAGGTTTCAAGGTAAAAGCTTTGGACTAGAGCTCTCAAGTAGCATATTTATTTAATTCAAAATAAAAATAAAAAATTTAAATTTAAAAAAAAAATCAGGGATTAAAAAGTTTACACATGTGATTGCTACCTTGAAGACAGGTTTATTTTGCATTCGTTTAGAGAAACTTAGAGAAAATGCAGTATGAGTTCAGGGCTCTCCGGAACATTTTATTTTTCTTTAAGAGGGTGACCACTGAGCTGTGGTATAGATGTGATTTTCCCTTGGTACTGGGGACATCATTGTTACTGAATCCCAGTTCCTGGAAGGATGCTCTGAGGATTGGACATGTTACACAACAAGGGACCATCTTAGAATTTGCTAACTCCTGCATCCCCCAAATCACTTGTATTTCAGTTTAGCTTTGATTATTCCAATATTGCTGAAATTTTAATATTTATGAGAGAAAAGATTCCTAGAGGTTTCTATTTTAAACCACTTCTCTCTTAATTGAAGAAAAAGGTGAATAGTGTAAATAAAGCCCAATTGGCTTGAGGTCTTTCTAGTACTTATCTAGAAAACATGAACTCAAGGGTGGCTTGCTTATACACGTATCCTATTTTTCAAAAAATATTAATTTTTTTCACAGTTTTCATTATTTCTACTGTATTTAGTTAGTATGCATTTTTAATTTTTCTTAAGAATATACAAGTTATTTATATGTGGAATTCTGTGTGTTTATCTACAGAGCTATCTTTCAGAATAGGAAAAAAAAAGAAAGATTCTTATTATCCTTTATCTTCCCATGTCTGTAGCTAAAAACAAAAACAGTGAAGCAAACAGAGTGTTTCTGAAGGCCTATTACCAATGCATCAGTAAGTCTGAGTTGTTTTTTTTTTTTTTTTCAACCTAAGAGCCTGGCTTTATTCCCAGGTGAGTTTACACTGAAAAGTAAGTTACTAGTTTCCCTTATGGAGGTAAGAGTCTTCTCTGGCATTTGGGGGTATAATTATATTTGGAGTAGTAAAGGCTGATTTTTAAGAAACATTGTGTTAGTCTTTCAACAATTTCAATGGTTCTTATCAGATATTGCTCCAGAAGTAAAGAAAAAAAAAAAAAAAATCCAGAAGGGTGAGGGTGCTGTTATAGAATGGGGCAGCCAAGCCTCTGGAGCAGCTGATGTTTGAGTGGAGATGTGGAGTGAAGGAGAGAGCCCTGTGCACAGGGAGGGAAAGCATATTTGGGTAGAAGGAACTGTAAGTTCAAAGGTTTTGAGATGATAGCATGCATGACTTGTTTGAGAAATAGTAAGAACAGTGTGTTTGGAACAGAGTAAGCAAGAGAAGGGTGGGTGATGAGTTCTGGGGCTGGGCTTGGGAGAAGGTCATACTAACTTTATAGATGATGGGAAGGAGTTTGGATTCTAGTCAAAGAGGGAAAGACAGCTTCAAATAATCTTTTGCAGATGAACACTGAGGATTTCTATTGTTCACAATGATAAAAAATATTGATATGAACATTGTGTACAAACATTTGCATATTTTATTTTTTCATTCATTTATTAAGTAAATTATATTCAGGGCCTGCTCTGAACCAGCTGCAAAGGTAGGCACTGGAATCAACCTGTGGACAGAACAGACATGATCTTTTGCAACACAGACCTTCTAATATATGGGCTATGTGGTCTCCCATAGTTATCCTCAGGATATAGTTCAATTATTTCTCAAGGAAATGGACTTAGAAGTGCAATTAATCTATCAAAAAGAATGCGTATTTCAAATCATACACCAGTTATATATTTAAATATAAATATTTCTATTGCCCTGCATAAAGTTTGCACCAATGCATATATTAACTACCGGTGGAGGAAAGTGATTCTTTCCACCCTCCACAGAGACTGCCTCCAACAGGAAGCACAAATGTATTTCATTTTTTTCAACTTATATATCTCTAATTATTGAGTATTTTTACATTTTGCATGTTCATTGTCTTACTAAATCAAAAGTATTTCCATGTGTTGCTAATTCCCAACATAAAAGCCAGATATTTCTTATGTTTTGTCTATAAAAGTAACTACAACCACAAAAACTCACATTCGCGAGGCATGTGTTATGTGCCAGTGCAGTGAACACTGCAGTCTATCTAATCCTCACTAGACTCAGAGAAAAAGCAGCATGCTTTGAAATCTGCCCTTTGAAATCTCTCTCCATGCTTTCCCCTCCTACCTTATCTCTGCCTTGTGTTCTATCTACACAGCTTTCTGCTCGTCATTGAGTTCCTCAAATTGATTCCCACCTCAATGGTACTGCTGCCTGGAATGCCTCCCTCCTCCACCGCATCCAGGTGTCTGCTCAAGTCTTCTCCTTAGAGAGCCTTTCTCTGACCTGTCCACCCAAAGATGTGTTTCCTCCACCCCAGCTTCCCTTCACTGCCTGTCCTCTCAGACTGCTTTATTTTTCCTCTGAGCACTAATCCCTATATGATGCTTATTGCTTATTTATTAATCAGCTTGTTTATGGATCATCTATTCTACTAACATATGAATTCCAGGCTTGTTCTGCACCAGAACAACACCTGGAAATTATTGGGCAATCAGTAACTATACTTAAATAAGTGAAAGAATGGAATTGAATTTTATACTTTTGTAAGAGGCCTTTTCAAATAAATATTTTGAATTAGTTAGAAAAACCAAAAGTATCAAATTTTGTGATTTGATTTACTTTGAATAATATTATCATTTCTACAGTGTGAGACAAAATAATGAATGCCAACTAAGTTATCTGCTATTTGAGAGTCTTAGATTATTTGAATCCTATTTTAATGATTTCAGCTAATACTTGAATAGTGATTGTGAAATCTTGAGCATGAAATTTCTATTACTGAATCTGAAAGGCTTCTGTTGTTCCTACACGTGTTGAATTTAACTTATGGACTTTTGTGGTCTTGTACTTCTGGATGATGGGTTCTAGGAAAGAGAGAGAAATGTCTGTTATAACTGAGGTGTGTGTGTGTGTGTGTCTGAAATTAAAAGGAATTTTAGGATAGAAGGACACACTGTTAAGTGCTCTGAGCTCCATGCTGTCCCTAGATACGTATCTGTCTCAGATTCCACTGGGGACTTGCTCAGTTAGGCGTAGCTGGTTGAGGTTTTGTCTCAGGTAAGAATTCTTTCAGATGCCACTGTTTCCCCAGTTCTGGATAATAGCTCGGGAAGGCAGTGCTCTCATCTGCCCATTATGGATATTTTCTGCTTAGTATGTAACACAGGCTTTTTTGCTAAAGGGTCAAGAAAAGGTCAAGTCCATAGCTGTCTATTAAAGTGTATTAAAGTTAAATGTAGACTAAAGAGGTGATATCTTTGAGATGTAAATTATGTCATATCAGAGTTAAGTTTAAAAAAACTCTCCATTTTTAATTGTATTATTTTCTTACAAAGCTTCAAAATTCAAATGCTATAAAAGGTTATACAGTGAAAAATCTTTTTCTAGTTTCTGTCCTCTAGATTGGTTTCCTGGTCTCCCTCCCTAGGCTATCAGTAACAGATACTAGTTTCTCATATACCCTTCTAGAAAGAGTTTATACATATATTAAAAAAAGATGCTATGTATATTATATATATATATGTATACATAAATGTAGTATGCATGTGTATATTGTCATTTCCACTTATTTTAAAATATATAAATGGTAGCAAATTATTATATAGGCTTTTGCACCTTGCTTTTTCAGTTGGAAAGGCTGTGTGCAAACTTTTTTTCTTTTTTACTCAGATTAATGTAAGGGTGCAAATGATTAAGTTACATTGTTTGTATTTCTAAAGTAAAGTTCAAGTTGTAGTTGAGCCCTTTCTCCTGAGGGGGAGGGGTTAAGCTTTTCTGAAAACTAGAGATTGGAGCTGGACTGCGTGAGTCCCAATTCTGGTAACAAGTCATAATCCTCTCTGCATCTCAGGTTCTTCATTTAAGTAGAAAATGTAACTGGATGTATTTTATCAGGTTGTGGTCAAAGGACATCAGTATGCATGGAAAGCACTTGGCAGTTTCTGCCACATCAAAGGCAGCCTGAGTGGGGAGCTATTGTTACTGTTGTTGTTATTGCTCTCATTATTTTTTGATATTGTAGGTCATTCTCATGTTATTCTGTGAAGAGGCCCCTCATTTTTTAAACCTATGTAATATTCCAGTGTATGGCTATTCTTTAAAATGTATTTAACCATACCTTGTTTAGACTTGGTCTCCAATATTTATTATTTCAAGGAATGCTATAATGAATAACTTTCCATGTCAATCATTCTAGACATGCCAAGTATCTGTGCAGCATAAACTCCTCAAAATGGAAATGCTTGATCACCAAGCATGTGCATTTATAACTTTTTTTTTTTCTGGTATTTGCAAACTTGTCTTTATAGAAGTTGTACCAAATTATGCTTGCTCCAGAAGTGTGTGAATGTGTCATTTTCCACAAACTTATCCCCTCCTTGATAAGTGGAAAACTGTCTGTGTAGTTTAAGTTTGCATTTCTCTGAATAGCAATGAATTTGAACACACTTTCATATGCTTCAGACATTTCTAATTTTTTATAGTGAATGCTCTGTTAATGCATTTTGCCCATATTTTCTATTAAATTGTTAGTATATTTCTCATTTATTTATATACTTTTTTAGGTTGTAGGAAAGGATGTGTTACAAATATTTTTCTTTGTTAGAAATTTTTTCTTTTGCCTGGGCGCGGTGGCACACGCCTGTAATCCTAGCACTCTGGGAGGTTGAGGCCTGTGGATTGCCTGTGCTCACAAGTTCGAGTCCACCCTGAACCAGAGCAAGACTTCATCTCTAAAAAATAGCCTGGTGTTATGGTGGGCACCTGTTGTCCCAGCTACTTGGGAGGCTGAGGCTAGAGAATCACTTGAGCCCAAGAGTTTGAGGTTGCTGTCAGTTGGGACACCACAGCACTCTACCGAAGGTGACAAAGAAAGACTCTGTCTAAAAAAAAAGTAAATAAATAAAAGAATTTTTTTCTTTTGGCTTTATTTGTGGAAGATTTCACCATACACAGACATTTTTATTTTCATATAAGTGAATTACTTTATCTTTTCTTTTGTGAGTTTGATTTATCTTTTAGGGGAAAGTTTCAATGAGTTGCAGTTAAGGTCTATGGATTCATTGGATTCAGATTTGAGTTCAGATTTGGCTTTCTTTCTGCCCTATTTGAATTTAAGTTGTTTATGAGCAGGATTTGTGTGAATTAACTCCTGAGTTGCTTTCTATTAATTAATCTATGTAACCCCCATAGTGTCACAAAGAATTTGGCACATCTACCGTTTCTGTTCTACAGGGGAGCAACCTGAGACTCAGGAAAGCTGAGTCACAAACGGCTATAAAGTTAAAATTCCAGGATTCCAGCCCATGTGCTAAGCATAAGGGAGGCAGAATCAATGAAAGATACTGTATTTTTCTAGAAAAGATTCAACTGTTGCCATCTATGATACCAAGTCTAAGATACCATAATCATCCTTTCCTAAACCCCAAATCCTGGAAGAATGCTTACAAAACATATATTTTCTCAAAATCATATGGATAGAAATCTAAGCTTCTAAGTCTAACCTAAGCTTTTTGAACAATGTTTCTTGTTCTTATACAGTGACATAAATACAATGAAAAATCTTCCCTTTTTTATACCAAGATAAATTTGCATGCCAATCCTTCTAGACTTATCTTTAAAACTGAGTTTATACCATCAGTTAAGCAGAAACCTAATGATGACCTAGAACTGGCCAACAGTAAGGGTAGGCATAGGCAACATCAAAAATACAAGACTGAGTCTTTCAGTACTAACGTAGTACCTCATTTGGAATTACAGAGGGAAATCCAAATAATACATATGATTAACAATGGTATCTGCAGGCAGAGACATCAAAAGAAGGATATATGTGAAACTTACTAAATGTAGAATATAAATGTCTGAACACAATAACTAAGAAAATGCCA
>CAUYPK010086652.1:0-11781 GCA_963574355.1 Loris lydekkerianus | reverse complement strand
GCAAATATCTTTGTTATAAAATGATTTTTGGTCCTCTGGATATATACCTAATAGAAGGATTGAAGGATAGAATGGCAGGTCTATTTTTAAATCTCTAAGTGATCTCCAGACATCTTTTCAAAAGGAACATATTAGTTTGCATTCCATATCCACACCAAAATCTATGGTTTTGGGATTTTGTGATGTGGGCTAATCTTACTGGGGTTAAATGATATCTCAAAGTGGTTTTGATTTGCATTTCTCTGATGATTAAGGATGATTTCATATGTCTGTAGGCCATGCACCTGTCTTCTTCAGATAAGTTTCTCTTCAAGTCCCTTGCTCACACTGAGATGAGATCACTTGTTCTTTTCTTGCTAATACATTTGAGTTCTCTGTGGATTCTGGTTGTTAAACCTTTGTCAAAGATATAACCTGCAAATATCTTCTACCATTCTGAGGGCTCTCTGCTTGGTTTATGTGCTGTGTTCTTGCCTGTGCAGCAGCTTTTTAGTTTGATCGGGTCCCAGTAATTTTTTTTGGTGTTGCTTCAATTGCCCAGGGGGGGGGTCCTCCTCATAAAATATTCTCCCAGGCTGATTTCTTCAAGCACTTTTCCTACACTTTCTTCTAGTATTTTTGTAGTTTCCTATCTTAAGTTTAAATCTTTAATCCAGTGAGAGTCTATCTTAGTTAATGGTGAAAGGTGTGGGTCCAGTTTCAGTCTTCTACAGGTGGCCAGCCAGTTCACCCAGCACCATTTGTTAAATAGGGAATCTATTTCCCCCTGAATGTTTTTGATTGGCTTATTGAAGATCAAATGATGGTAGCTGGGTTCATCTCTTGGTTCTCTATTCTGTTTCATACATCTACCTCTCTGTTTTTGTGCCAGTACCATGCTGTTTTGATCACTATTGATTTATAGTATAATCTGAGGTCTGGAAGTGTGATTCCTCCTGATTTGTTTTTATTTTTTGAGTAATGTCTTGGCTATTCAAATTTTTTTCTGTTTCCAAAAAAGGTAAAGTACTATTTTTTTCAAGGTCTTTAAAGTATGACAGTGGAGTTTTAATAGGGATTGCATTAAAATTGTATATTGCTTTGGGTAGTATAGACATTTTAACAATGTTGATTTTTCCCAGCCATGAGTATGGTATGTTTTTTGATTTGTTAGCATCTTCAGCTATTTCTTTTCTTAGGGTTTCATAGTTCTTTTTATAGAGATCTTTCACATCCTTTGTTAGGTAAACTCCCAAATATTTCATCTTCCTTGGCACTACTATGAAAAGAATAGAGTCCTTGACTGTTTTTTCAGCTTGAATATTGTTGGTATATATAAAGGCTACAGATTTGTGAGTATTGATTTTGTAACCTGAGATGTTGCTGTATTCCTTGATCACTTCTAGGAGTTTTGTAGTATAATCCCTGATGTTTTCCAGATATACAGTCATATCATTGGCAAAGAGGAAAGTTTGATCTCCTCTGACCCTATATGGATACCCTTGATCATCGTTTCTTGTCTGATTGCAATGGCTAAGACTTCCATTACAATGTTAAAAAGTAGTGGAGACAATAGGTAACCTTGTCTGGTTCCTGATATGAGTGGAAATTATTTCAATTTAACTCCATTCAATATGATATTGGCTGTGGGTTTGCCGTAGATGGCTTCTATCAGTTTAAGAAATGTCCCTTCTATACCTTCTGATCATGAAAGGATGTAGATACTATCAAAAGCTTTTTCTGCATCAATTGAGAGAATCATATAGTCTTTTTTTAATTTTGTTTATGTGATGAATTGTATTTATATATTTATGTATATTGAACCAGCCTTGAGAGGAATTCAAGTTGCTCATATCTGTTAGAGTCTCTCTTACAAATTGAGGTGAATTCTTCTTGGGTGCATAAATATTAATAATTGAAATCTCATCATGTTGAGTGTTACCCTTAACAAATATGAAGTGACCATTCTTATATTTCCTTTCTTTTTTTGGTTTAAATCCTACTGTATCTGTGAATAAAATTGCAACACCTGCTTTATTCTGATTGCCATTTGCCTGAATTATAGATGACCATCCCTTCACCCTGAGTCTATATTTATCTTTTAAAGTAAGATGAGATTCTTGTACACAGCAGATATCTGGCATGAGTTTTTATATCCAGTCAGCCAACCTATGCCTCTTTAGAGGACAATTTAAGTCATTCACATTAATTGAGAATATTGATAAGCCTGGTAGAATTTTGGGTATCAAGTTTTTCAAAAGTCCAGTGGACATTTTTAATCCTTTAGCCACTGTTGAAGTTGGAATTTGATCAAAAGTTTCTGAGTGAGTTTATTTTGGAGGTAGAGGACTGTGCTGTTCATTATGGAGGATAGGTCTGAGAATATCCTGGAGAGCTGGTTTAGATATGGAAAATTTCTTCAACATGTGAATGTCATTAAAGTATTTAACTTCTCCATCATAATTGAAACTCTGTTTAGCTGTGTACAGGATCCTGGGTTGAAAGTTATGTTGTTTAGGAGGTTAAAGTTCAATGACCACCTTCTTCTAGTTTGAAAGGTTTCAGCAGAGAGATCTGCAGTCATTCTAATATTCATCCCCTTATAGGTTATGGTTTTCTCATGACTGTTGCTTTCAGAATTTTCTCCTTCATATTAACTTTGGTGAAGTTAATTATAATGTGTCTGGGAGATGCTTTATTTGGGTTGAGTCATGCTGGGGTTCTGAAACTGCTATCTGAATTTCAGAATCTAATGCCATGTTTGGGAAGTTCTCCATGATTATCTCTTAAATTAGAGCCCTTCGAAGCAACCTTGCTGTCTTTAGGAATTCCAATAAAGCAAATATTAGTTTTCTTCGAATTGTCCCAGAGCTCTCTGAGAAAATGATCTGTTTTTGCTCTCCACTTCTCTTCCTCTTTGAGCATTTTGGAGCATTCAAAAGCTTTGTCTTCAATGTCAGAAATCCTTTCTTCTGCGTTCTCCATTCTGTTACTGAGGGATTCTACTGTATTTCTCAGATCTTTGAGGGTGGCAAGTTCTTGCCTCAATGTGTCAAAATATTTGGTAATTTTATCTTTGAATTCATGGAATTCTTGAGACAACTTTTGAAATGCTCCTTGCATTTATAATTCCAACTTTACCTCCATTTTGCTAATTTTATTTGCAATCCAATTCTGAATTTGATTTCTGACATCTAAGCCATTTGTTTATGAATGGGATCCTTTGGTGTGTCCACCTTGTTCCTTGGGGTAGTTGATCTACTCTGATTATTTATGTTGCCAGAATTTTTCTGCTGATTCCATGATTATTTTTCACCATTTGGCTAGATGAGCGGATAATGTGAAATTGGACTGGGGGCTCCTGGAGTAGTGATTAACCAGCCCTTTGCACAAGAGCTGGGACTAGTTACTGCAGGTTTCCCCCTAAAGCTTTGCAAAGGACCTGTACAGTACTATGGCCTGAGACACTGGGGACCTGGTTGGTGTGGTTAGCCTAAGTGGCTCTTTCTTGTTTTCAGCTGGTCTCTGTCCAATCCTAGTGAATCAGTAACTCTAGGTTGAAGTCTCAGCAGTGGATAAATACAAGCAACTAAGATACCCTGCCTGCCATGGGCAACAACTGGAAAAAGAAAATCAAACCTTCCCACAACACAAACAGTGTAACCACTTTGGATGGTCCTTGGGTGATTGGGCCCAGGTTGAGAGTTCCAAATCAATTGTCCTAGTCGGCACCCAGTCTTAAGTGGGAGAGTTCAAAAGGTCTCTAGAAACTAGATAGCCAGGGTCTGCTAGCAGCTTGAGTATGACTCGCTCTGGTGCTCCTTGGAGTCAGAAGGGCCCACCCAGCTAATGAATTAGTCCAGGAAGGTTGCTGTCTCCTTCCCCACGTTGTACCTCTGTCACACCCAGTCATTGGTAACCCCTCAGGGCTGTGACCCAGTTCCCTCCAGTGAGCAGATGCACCAGGGGTTTGAGCCTGCCTGCATCACTGGGAGATCTCTGTCTCCTTGGCCAGGCTGCCGCACTCTGCCATCAGCTGGCAGGAGGAGCTAAAGCCTGACTACCTCCAGTGCTTAATGGAGGCTTGGGGGTTTCACTCAGTTCCAGCCCTGCCCCTGATTGATATTGCTGCCACTTATATTCTCGCAGTCTGTATTTCTGTCCTGGTTATCTTCCCCTGTGGTCCAGGTGCTGTTTGAGTTCACAGAAACTGCAACTCAGCCCCGCCATGTTCCGCTACCACTGTGCTAATTCTTAGGGAGCTGGCCTCTCTCTCTCCACTGCACTCTGTGTTGGGTTGTGTAAGGTTAGAGCTCACAAATGGCTCTCAGTTCCTGCACTTCCTTGATGCTGCTGCCATGCTTGCTTTTGTCCCTGTTATGCTCCCCTAGGGCTGGTTGTATCTTGAGCTCACAAAAGCAGCAATTCTGACTCAGCCCTGCCCTGGGAGTATGCCACCTCTGCATGCACAGATTCTAGTCTCCGTCCCCGCCATGCCCAGCCAAGCAGGTATTGTATCAGGCATATCCTTTGCTCATGGAGCCTGCATTTCTGTCCCACATCTGTTCCACCCAAGACCACCACTGGAGCAGAGGCCCAATTCTCTCTACTTGCTAAGAGAGGCCGGAAGTGTTTCTCCAAAACATCACCAGGGGTGTGAGCCCTATTGTTTTCACTGCTGCTGCTGCTATGCTGTGCTATGGGGCACTGTCTCTCCCTCTCCCGTATGGTTCCCTCACTCCATAGTCCCTGTTTTACACCTGTGCCACTGATTCAGCACAGACTTGTAATAGCCCATGCCCTGTCCACACCTCTCATGAACATGCCCAAGAATCTGGACTTCATAAAGGACAGGCTTCCAGACCACAAGGTGAGAGTGAAAGGGAGTACTGGGAGTTCAGTATTATAGGTTGAGTCTATGTTCAGTTTTATGCCTGGTGGGAGAGTGCCATGGCACACTAGTGGGTCCTCACTGGGGAAGAAGTTTCAGTTTTTAGAGGGTCTCTCCCATTGGATAAAATAGGAGGAGATCTGAAGGCTGCTTGCTTGTTTGTAGAAAGAATACTGTGAGCCGTTCTCATGGGGGAGGGGACTCCTGTCCACTTGGCAATGAATTTTGTACCTATTGTTTGTTTCCTGGGGGTCATAGCTCACCTCAGCAGGGTGATGTACACTCTTCAATCTTCTCTCTTGGCTCAGCTCTAAACCATCAGCTTACTTGCTAAACTTCTGTCCTTTAACTCTCCTTCTGGATGGGAGCATCTGTGCAAAGCTGGCTCCAGTTGGCCATCTTGCCTCTTCCCCACTCCTTTCCATTTCTGACCACCAAACTCCTGAAGAATATTTTTCTTTACAGAGATAACTATAACTTGTAAAGTCAAAGTTATCTGTCCTTGAACCCCAAAAACAAGGAAAAATAAACTTCTTCTCATTATAATCAAAAAAGAAGCAAAAAACAAACAAACAAACAAAAAACAAGCAAAAAATAACCCTCTTCTCTTCAATTTAATTGGTTTAATTCTTAGAGAGTCAAACTATTGCATTTTTCCCTTTCAGATTTTGGGTATGGTGCTCTCTGTTCACCCTGTACCATCTTGAATTTGGTGTATTTTGTCAAAGAGAGGGAAAAATCAAAGATAACTTTCAGGATTTCTGCCTAGAATAATAAAGAATAGTATTGCTGTTGGCAATTGGGAGGAGAAGGTGGTAGTGGTAGGATTGTGAGAGGTTGTTTTTTATATGTTTAGATTGGTCATATCCTAGTAGAATTCTAATTTCATAGAATGTCAGATTAGATGGAATTTTCAAGCTGGAAAAAACACCCATTTCAAGGTGGGAAAAACACCCATTTATTGAAAACATAATATGTACCCAGCACTTTGCTAGAACTTTTTTGTATACATTGCCTCAGTTAATCTTGATAATATGCTTATAAAAATATGTTTATAAATTATTTCTCCTGTTTTGTAAATGGAAATAGATATTCTTAGAAGATAATTAAGTAGCTTAAAGTCATTTTGTTATTTAGAGGGTTATTTAGAGTATTTGGTATATGGGGGAGTGTCATTATCCTTGATACACCCTAAAAAGGTTATGAAAATTGGTTTTAGGGGTAAAGAAGTTGTCTCTTTCTATGTATAAATTCTTGATATTCATACAGTGCATAAAAAGATATGTAGCATAACTAAGGTATTGAAATTTCTGGGGGAAGATGATTAGGAAAAAATGTCTAAAATCCTCTTAGGGGAGGCAATAAAAAACAAAGATTAAGAAATACTGTTTTATAACCCATTTCTTTTTCTTCATTTTTTTTTTTTTTTTTTTTTTTTCAGAATCCTTTTTTTTTTGTTTCACATGATATTTCACGTTAAACACACATTAGGTAAAAGCAGCACTGGTTTAAATGTCCTGGAGAGAGGCCCCAGAATCATACCAACTTGCATGACTTTCCCTCACCTGCAGTGGTCCTTGAGGTACTAGTGTAAAATCTTAGAACTTGAAGCATAGTCATTTGAATGTTGGAGAACACAGTTTAACTTCTGCATTTTGTAGATGAGTAAACCAAGGTAAGTTTGTAATATGTCACTTTATCCTTTGGAGGTCACCCATATAGTGGAACTGAACCAAGCCTTCTGCCTTGAAGCACACCCTATAAAAGGCACACCATCACACTAGTCAGGAAGAAAAGGAAAAGCCCAAGCAGAGGTCAGGGGAAAAACACATGAGCAAGAAAAGAGTCACAAGAAGGATACTGTAATCAACACCAACGTATAGAGGAGTAAAGGCTGAGAATGAGGATCTGACAGTGTCATGTTCTCTGGTGACTTGTAAACGCAGTGTCAGGACAGTGAGCAGGCACAACGTTTCAGACATCTTGCAAAACACAAGGATGAAATAACTTTTCTAACGATTGCAACTAACTATACATTATCCTTTTGTGACCTATACAAACACCAATAAGTTAATCAAAGCTAACTAAGCAAATAATTTTTAGTCTGTTGTATTGATAGGTTCAGCTAAACAGAACACAAAGCAAATAATACACACAATTGGATGTCTTTAGAAGAGACCCCAATGAAGTCAGGCTTTACATGCATTTGATCTTAAGAATGTCTAGAACACAGCAATTTGCCTGAGGATAAAAAAAGAAAAGTATTGTGATGAGATAGAGATATAGATTAAAGAAAAAGACTTTCTGAAAATCTCTATTGGGCACCATAGAATTCTTATAGCTTCTTTTACATTTATTTTTAGTGTCAAATGGCATAGTTACTATTTGCTATTGTTAGACAAATCATTTTCCAAGTGACTCAACAAATGATATTTAGGCTTTAGTAATTGTGCTTTAATATGAAGGAATTAAACTATAATCTTACAACAGTCTTAATAATTGCCTAATTCTTTCTTCCTACTTATTTAAATGTTGGGAATGTGATCTGGTAGTGACATCTAACATTTTCAGCTGAACCTTAGTTAAGTATATCACACTAATAGGAATATTTCTATTCTCCTTTAAATGGCTCTATCATCTACAAACATGGGCAGATTAATTTTCTAATCAAAACATTCTGGGAAACTATTAAGCATGACATTAAACTGTGTTATACTAATTACATTTCCTACGAAGAATTTCTATCTGAACTTAGAGCATAAGACCCTAGAGAAAACTTATCAGAGCACAAATTGCTTAAATGTATTTTAAGAAGAATCATGCATCCATATAATTTTGCTTTGCAGATATACCTTAAATCACCTCTGTCCTCCACTGTGATTCCTTATGGTGGCAAGATCTTCTTGACCATGTTAAACAGATTAAAGAGAAGAGGTGTGTGGGTGTATAACCTCACAAAGGTAAGTCCTCAGCTCCAGCAGGAATAGTTGTCCAAAGTTAATATATGCTTTTTATTAGTCTACTATTCTCACTGAAGAAACAAAAGTAACCAACCAAACTAAAGTAACTGTGTTACACCAAGAGAAAAAAGTTATTTAGCAGGGCTTAGAAAACATTTTCTGTAAAGGGCCAGATAGCAAATATTTTAGGCCACGTGAGGTCTGTTGCAACTGCTTAATTCTACTGATGTGGAGCAAAAGCAGCTATAGACAGTAGGTAAAAGAATGAGCATAGCTGAATTCCAATAACATTTTCTTTATCAAAAAAGGTGGCAGTTCAAAACCACTTTGCACCCACTAAGATAGCTACAATAAAAAAAAATCAGATAAAAAAATGAGTGGGGATGTGGCAAAATCAGAACCCTCATGTGTTGCTGGTGGGAATGCAATGTGGTGCAGTGACTTTGGAAACATCTGGCAGTTGCTCAAACATAGGGTAACAATATGACAATATGAGATAGGTTCTCCCTCTGTTGCCTGGACTAGGGAGCACTTGAGTCATCAAAACTGAGTAGCAGATGGTAAAGCCACCATCCTGGCTAATTTTTTAGGTTTTTGTAGAGAAAGGGTCTCCCTATGTTTCCTGGGCTGGTTTTAAACTCCTGTCCTCAAATATTCCTCCCATCTTGGCCTCCCAAAGTGATGGAATTGTAGGCATAAGCCACTGTGTCCTCCTGTGTCTTGATGGATTTTTCTCCTTTGGGCAAATTTGAGTGAGGCTCCTCTGAGCCCTTCTGGCTAGGCTTGCCTTGGTATTTCCCTCTCTGTTTTTCTCAAATCCAGTTTGCAGTTTGAGCAAGAATCTCGCTAAGTCAGAGTATCCCCCACCATTGGTGTCTGACCACTCTTGATATCTTAAGCAATTCAGTTGAATTGGTTTAGCAAGAATCCCTCTTACCCCTAATGTTTCCTGTTAATTTTTCATCCAGTAACTCCCCATTCTGCTCCTTGGCTATAAATCCTCACTTTTCCTTGTATTTGGAGTCAAGCTCAATCTTTCTTCCCTTCGTAAGACCCTATTACACTGGTCACTATACCTATCTTGATGGTATCTCCTTAAATACAGTCTGCCTTATTTAACAAGTGTGATAATTTTTTTCTTTAACACTATATACCCAAGAATAAGAAATACTTGTAGCAGTATTATTTATAATAGTCAAAAGGTGGAAACATCTCAAATGTCCATCAAGGGATGAATAAACAAAATGGATGTGGTATATCAACATCAAAGATATTTGGCAATGTCTGGGGAAATTTTTTGTTGTCACAACTGTTGGTCTGCTACTGGAATAGATTGGATAAAGGCTAGAAACACTGATAAACATCTGATAATGCCCAGGACAGCCTTCCATAACAAAGAATTATTTAGTCCCAAATGTCAATAGTGTGGAAGTTGAAAAACATCGGTTTGGGGCATAGTAACATACAATATCTGACTACATTATGTGATTATTCTGTGTACATAATTTGCTTCTTTCCCATGTAACCTTATACTGTAAAACAGCTGCAATTTTCACCTAGAAAGACAAGCATATAGAGAGTATGAAGATAGCATGCCCCAGATTTGGTAGGGCAAGTTAACACTGTTATATCTTGCTATTGCAGTTTTGAAATGAAGGTGCAAGTCAGTGATATTGGCCATTTAATTATTCTAATGCCCTGTCTATATGTACAAAATGCTATACGATTTTTGGTAAAGTAGTGAAGTCAAATCTATTAGGCTTTGAGTTAGACTTACAGTTGAATGGTTCCTGACCACTTAGAAAGCAAGCCTGGTGAAGAACTGAATTTTTAGTTGAACCTGAAACTGGAAGAGGGGGATGTAGTTGCTTTCCTTTTCTCTCAGTTCTGTGTCTCTGCATTACTGTACAGGAGAAAAGAGAATGGGATGTAAGAAGAAAGCACAGAGGAAAGTGGAAAGGCAAGGTAGAGGGGAGAGAATTTTTTTATTATTAAGAATGAAAGAAAGAAAAATGTAAAGTCATCCCAAAAGGAAATTAATAAATGTATCTTACACTTCCTCCTATGGATTTAATAACTCATTGTGGGCTCCATCCCAATAAACCAAAAATTTGTGGACTTCATAATATCTGCCAATTCAATAAATAATTAAGGGACCTATCTTTAAAATTTCTATTTTTTCTTAATTTGTGCATTTAGTTAAAATTTTAATATGAAACATTTCCAACACGGAAAATTACAAAAAATTATAAAATAGAAACCAAAATGCCCACCACTGACATTAAATATATGTTAACATTTTGATAGATTTATTTCAGATCTTTCTTTCCCTTTTAATAAATGAAACATTTATAGATATATCAGCTATATTAAGTTCCAGTTTTAGTTCCTACACTTCTTCCTTTCTTTTCTAGAAGTAGGTAAAGTTGTTATATAAATTTCCCTTGTGTTTTTAGTGTTACTATATATACACACATACATACATATACATCTATACACACAAGCCAACACATCAAATACATACCTACATATATACATAAACATATATATACACACACATGAATATATATACATATATGATGTTTTTGGTATCATGCTATTTATATATATTTTCAAACTTGATTTTTCTATTTTTGAGATTTATCCATATGTAGGCCTAGTTATTTATTTTATTAATAAATGTAGGGCGGGATTTCACTGTATTAAAACCTTTGCATGAATTTTACTCTTTCCCTCATTGTGGGATAGTTAAATAATTTACCCATTTTTGCTATTACAAAGTGTTCAAGGAATATCTTTGTAAGTGTATTTTGGGGCTTCTCCAGAGAGACATCTAGACGTGGATTTGCTGGATCATAGGTACTTGTACCTTCACCTTTACTAGGTATGACCAAGATGTTATCCAAAGTGGCTGTACCAGTTTTTCACTCCCACCAGCTATGAAGGAATTCCCATATCCCCCCATCTGGGGTAAAATCTTGTCACATGGGACTTCATAATATCTGCCAATTTAATGAAGGTGAAATAATATCTCATTTTAAAAAATTGATTGGGCGCAATCAATTCCTTCTACTTTCTACAACTTTCTCATATTGTTGTTAAGAGTGAACCCTCAACGAAGAATTCACTAATTGAAGGATAGCGTTAGTATAATAATTGTCTGGATCAGTGGTTCTCAACCTTCCTAATGCCATAGCCCGTTAATACAGTTTCTGTGGGTTGCAACCGCTGGTCTAGATATTGAAACTAAACAGAAATGAAATAGAGAGTAAGTGACAGGGGTAAAATTTCCATATGGGTCCATAAGACATAAGACAAAGAAACACAAGGAAATTCTTATAATTCTATCCTTATTGTTTTCCTGGAAGTTTCTCTAAAGATTAGGTGCTCTTTGAGGACAAAGAGTGGTATGGAGTCTGGCACACTAAAAACAAATACTGAAAAATAAAAAGTTGGGTTAAGACTTATATGAGGTGAGGTGTGGTGGCTCATGCCTCTGATCCTAACATTCTAGGCCAAGGCTGGTGGTTTGCTCAACATTAGGAGTTCAAAACCAGCCTGAGCAAGAGTGAGACTCCATCTCTACTAAAAAATAGAAAGAAAAAATTAGCTGAGTGTTGTGGCGGGCATCTGTAGTCCCAGGTACTTGGTAGGCTGACTTTGCTGTGAACTATGATGCCATGGCACTCCTCCAAGGCAACAGAGTGAGACTGTCTCAAAAAAAAAAAAAAAAAAAAGGACATGGAACAAAGACCCATTTTCTGCACCTCTGTGCTAATCTCAAAGTACCTAAAGTGGTTTCTTTTCTTCTTTTCTATTGTCTATAAGATTTGGCATGATCTGTTTTTTGAAATTATCTTTTACTTTTATTTATAAATATTAGTTGTCTTTTTTTGAGATTTGTGGAAAAAAAATAAGAAGTTTACCTCTTTCATGTTTACATAGATGGAG
>CAUYPK010086651.1:0-13026 GCA_963574355.1 Loris lydekkerianus | reverse complement strand
TAGAGATCTAAAAATAGATCTGCCATTGAATCCAATAATTCCTCTGCTGGGCATATACCCAGAAGACCAAAAATCATATCATAACAAAGATATATGTATCAGAATGTTTATCGCAGCCCTATTCATAATTGCTAAGTCATGGAAAAAGCCCAAGTGCCCCTTGATCCACGAATGGATTAATAAATTGTGGTATATGTACACCATGGAATATTATGCAGCCTTAAAGAAAGATGGAGACTTTACCTCTTTCATGTTTACATTAATGGAGCTGTAACATATTCTTCTTAGTAAAGTATCTCAAGAATGGAAGAAAAAGTACCCAATGTACTGAGCCCTACTATGAAACTAATTTAGGGCTTTCACATGAAAGCTATAACCCAGTTACAACCTAATAATAGGGGAAAGGGGAAAAGGGAGAGGAGGGAGGGGAGAGGTGCGGTGAGGGTGGGGTACTGGTGGAATTACACCTGCAGGGCATCTAACAAGGGTATATGTGAAACTTAGTAAATGTGGAATGTAAATGTCTTGGCACGGTAACTGGGAAAATGCCAGGAAGGGTATGTTAACTATTGTGATGAAAATGTTTCAGATGGTCTGTGAAGCTAGTGTATGATGCTTCATGACCATATCAATGTATGCAGCTATGATTTAATAAAAAAAATAAATAAATAAAGAGGACGTGTAGCTTGGAGTCAGATTAACTTGGGTTTACAGAGAGTAAGAAACATGGTTGTATAAGTTTGGGCAACCTTATTATTACCCGATTATTATAATGTATAAACAATAGTAACCATTTCATGTTATGATGTGAGGATTTGATACATGTAAAACATCCCAGGTACAGTATCTGGCAAATAATAAGAGCTAATAAATGGTATGTGTTATTACATCTTGGGCCATTACATGCTGTAATGAGGCAGCTTTGGATGAAGGGTGAGGTGTAATTCAGGGTACGAGAGTAGGTGGTAAAAAGCTCTCATGGGCTCTGAAGTCAGACTATCTGGTTTTGAGTTCAGCTACACCACTTTCTAGTTGCATAATTCTGGGCCAGTTTACTTAACTTTCTGAGTGTGGTAATGAACTTACTAATCTGTAAAATGGAGAAAATAGTACTCACATTTCATAAGGTTTTTGTGAGAACTGGAAAACTTAGCACGTGTTTATTTTTATTTTTTGGTTATCTGATTAATTTTGTTTATGTGTATTTATTATTAAATCATATCTGTGCACATTAATGCAATCATGGTTCACCATAAACTGGTTTTATATACCTTTTGACATATTTTCATCACACTGGTTAACATAGCCTTTATGGCATTTTCTTAGTTATTGTGTTAAGACATTTATATTCTACATTTAGTAAGTTTCATATGTATCCTTGCAAGATGCACTGTAGGTGTGGTCCTTTTAAAGACTTTAAAAGGTAATTCAATTGTTTTACTGGCTTAATCAGCTTCATGGTTCTTTTGAAAATAATTTTTCTCTCACCACTTCCCTGTTGGCTACTTTCAAGATTTTTATTTTTCATCTTGGTTTTCAATAGTTTTACTGTAATGTACTTAGAGTGGGTTTCTTTTTATTTTTCTGCTTGGCTTTTACAGAGCTTCTTGGAATTTGTGGGTTGATGTCTTTGATCAGTTTTGAAAATTTCTCAGGAGTTTAATTTTAAGTATGACTTCTATTTTTCTCCTTCTTTCTGACACTCTAATAATCTGGATGTTAGAACTTTTCCCTGTGTTTCATGTATCTCCTGCTCTCTCTTTTGTGTCTCTTATGCTTTATTCCCCCTTGTCATTCAGACTAAATATTTTCTCTTGATCTGTCTTCCAATTTATTTATATATTCTACTGCTAACCCCATTTGTTGAACTCCTCATTTCCTTTGTTATACTTTTCAGTTCTAGCATATCCATTCATCTCTTTTTAATGGATTTTAATTCTCTGGGGGAATTTATCTTTTGTTTTCTCTATTTTTCTTGGACTAATAAATCAATTACTTGAAAGTTCTTGTTTGATAACTCCATGGTTTAGTATTTCTACAGCTCTCTATTGTCATTCACCCACAACCCTTGATTTCTGGTTACCGTATATACTCGAGTATAAGCCGAGTTTTTTCCAGCACAAAATTTGTGCCGGCTTATACTCGAGTATATACGGTATTTGGTCCACTCTGCTGGCATGCCTGGTAATTTTTTATCAAATGATGAACACTGTGTATGACAAATTGTAGAGGCTCTGGATAGTGATAACCTTCTACACAAATATCTCAACCTTTCCTGGGAAGAATGGAGAATGACCACATTAATCTAATCAGGGCCTTAGCTAACTTAAATAAGCTGGGTTTTAGTTTTTGTAAGACTGCATTCAGTTTACTCTCCTTTTCTCCCTTACGGGAAGTAGTCCTCCAGGGGGTTTCTAGTTGAGAGCCTAGAGTGTTCAGGTCACTGGATCTGTCCCCACTGGCAGTTCTTCAACACTAATTTTTATATCCTCTGTACCTAGATTCTTCCCAAAACATGTATTCACCTTTTCAGAGAAATTGAATCTTGAATCTAAGCAATTTTCTGCTCAGCTTTTTAACTTTCCATCCGCACAGCTTCAGAATTCAGAAAATGTCTTAATGGGTAAACAGGCTAAGTGTTTGGCCAAGTCCTCCACCCCTCCCTTTTATTCAATATTCTGACAAGCTACAGTTTAATTTTTGTTTTTCAGTGCCTTCTGATACTGGCTAAAGTTCTGTTGGTTTCTCTGCCTCTTAGCAGTTGCACAGTGCTGTGGACCCTTATTATTACCCCATACCTAGAATCAGTAAATGATTTAAAGATAAAAGCAGACTTATTGGCTCACCAACATGAGATTTATCCCCCTGGATCTTAATGTTCAAGCTCTTTTTGCTTCAGCAATTTGTTAGTGACTTAAAACAGATCTTTAATAGATTTTATCCAGCTTTTATTTTTTTTCAGGTGGAAGGCATGAAAGGTTGTCAGCCATGAGCAACTCCATCTTGGCTGGCAGTTGAAGTCTCCCATTTTATTTTATTTTTTTTACAATACTCTTGTGCAAAACAAAATACAAATACAGAAAACCTTATATTTGGTATCTCCCTTTGTTATCTGGTATAACGAGATATTCCATATTGATCTTGAGCATTTCCTGCATTAAACATAGAATCTGAGGAATCTGCTCTGTGTTGGTGTCTGTCCATCAGTCTCAGCATAGTCCTAGAAACAGACATGGGATAATTTCTGCCTTAGAGATAGGACACTGGTTTTAGCAATCCTTATTAACTTATTTACTTAGCATGGTATTAACATGTTCACTATGGCAGCACAGAGTTGTTGAGCATTTCAGTATGAATTTGGTATTGTGCCAGGGATGTTACAGTCTGTTATCACATGCAGCCACTCTTCAGAATAGTTAAGAAAGAAACTGAGATGCTATGTCTGAGGTCACATGAAGTCTAGTTGCTGGTAAGTGGAAGACCTGGGAATCAAACCCTGATCTGGGAGTTTCCCAAACCCTTTATTTTAAAAGAAAAGAAAAATTTATATTTTCATTTCTTCAACAATTATTAAAGATCTGATGGGAAAGCAAAGATAAATAAAATACTGTCTTTACCTTTAAAGAACTCAGACCAGTTGAAGAGACTCATAAATACAGGTGTGAAATGTGGTAATAGAGAACCTACTGCTGGAGGAGCATGGTAGAGTGAGTGTAGACTTTGACCAGGAGAGTTGGCCCCTCTTCAGAGCTGTGTCTTGAAGCACGAGTAGGAATTTGCTCTCTCTGCTATCCCAGTTTAAAATATAGGCACATGGTTTAAAAAATGAAAGACAGAGGAACTTACCATGAGTAATTCTGTACCACTCTACTAATCCCGTTCCTAGTCTCCCTGCCTAGAACCTTTCAGTTATCTTTGTTTTTAGACTATAAGTCAAATGCTTGTTAAGTGTGGTTTCTTAATCTTTTCACTTTAGAAGTTTAAGTGTTTTTGTTTTTTGGGTTTTTTTCTTTCTTTTCTTTTCTTTTCTTTTTTTTTTTTGAGATAGGATCTGGAGGGCAGTGGCACAAACATAGCTCACTTAAAACATGAACTCCTGGGCCCAAGCAGTCTTCTTGCCTCAGCCTCCTAAGAAGCTGGGACTACTGGTATGAGTCACTGTGCCTGACTTCACTTTGGAAATATGAGAGATGATTTTTTAGTTCCTATTCACTATCCCCCGTAACCCCCTTGCCTTTGCTACTTCTTGATATTTATATATTATTTATAGCCTCTCATTTGCCTAGCAACATAAACTTTTTTGTTTGGTAAACCTATGATGCTACTTCTGACATTCTGGTATATGAGATAAAGAGTGAAACTAGCATTTGACCAATTGATCACCACAGTCTAGCCAGCTGACACATAAAATTAGCTATGACAAATCCTTTCACCTCCCAGCTTCAGTCAGTTATACTTCCTTGTTTTACTATCCATGGTGAGTGGCTTCTGAAAGTTGAAAACCCAGATACTACATTTCTTAATTTAGTTGAACTTAGTCATTATATGCATGTAGCTAATCATAAAAAGGAATTTGTGTCTTATTTGTCTCATAAAACGCAAATTAATCATGTGTATTAATGTGCTTGTGCTGACGAACAAAATACACAGACTGGATGGATTAAACAATGGAAATTTGTTTTCTTACAGTGCTGGAGGCTGGAAGTCCAAGATCAAGTTGATAACAGGTTGTATCTCTTCTGAGGCCTCTCTTCTTAACTCATGTGGTCACCCCTTGGTCTCTGTACTAATCTCTTATAAAGACAATAGATATATTGGATTAAGCCTCACCCATATGACCTCATTTTACTTTAATTATATCTTTAAGACTCTATCTCCAATAGAGTCACATATTGGGTTAGTACTTTAACATATGAATTTTGAGAGAACACATATACTACTATGAAATGTTAGATCTGAAAGGCTTGAGAATAAAAAAAAGCAAATACTTTTCCTTGCACTTTGGACATCAGTTATAATCTATCCTGAACAATTGTGTCAAATTATTACCGTATATATTCGAGTATAAGCCGAGTTTTTTCGGCACAAAATTTGTGCCAAGTTCGGGTTTTTCGGCACAAAATTTGTGCCGAAAAAACTCAGCTTATACTCGAGTATATACGGTAAGTCTGTTTATAAGGTAACACTAGATTAAATATGTATGATTATAAGAAGGTTATAACACTAAAAGAAAATTTTATTGAAATGAAATTTTAAAAGGATATGGACTATCTTATGAAATTACTAATAAATTAGAAAAAGATACCTGATTTCTTGTACCCTCAGTGAATCGCCAGCAATAAAAAAAAAGAAAAGCAAAAGATGTTGACATGAAGTATCTTTGAGACCATCATTGATCTAACAGAATAAATATAGCAGGTGTGTATATAAAGATGTAACAGCCATTTTAAAAATGGTTATGCCAAATAAGTTTATGATATTAATATGTAAAAATGCTTTTATGAATTTAAATATAATCATTTTAGCATTGTACAAAGGCTATATAATTTTTTGTGAATTTACTGAGCACATGGACTATTATCCTTATTCTAAAAACTACATTGAAGACACATATGAATCCTGAGAGGCATTAAGATCAAATATAGTTAAGGCACTTCACACAAATTAAAGATATTTGTCAAATATTAAAAGATGTAACATCTAAGCAGATATACTATTAATATCACAGGCAAAAGCAAAAAAAAAAAGAAAAAAGAAAAATCAATTGACAAAATCAATACCCTGAAGTAGAAAGCATCTTGGTGCTAATAGATTACAAATTTTTATGAAATTTTTCTGTGTGGGATTATATTTTGAACTAAGTAGAAAAAGTTATATCTACAATAAAAATGATTACAATACAAAGTTGCATAATAGGCTCTGCGCTTGCAGCTAAGGTGCCAGCCACATACACCTGAGCTAGCAGGTTCAAATCTAGTCTGGGCCCGCCAAACAACGACAGCAACTACAACCAAAAAATAGCTGGGCATTGTGGTGGGCGCCTGTAGTCCCAGCTACTTGGGAGGTGGAGGCAGGAGAATTGCTTGAGCCCAGAAGCTGGAGGTTGCTGTGAGCTGTGATACCACAGCACTCTACCCAGGGTGACAGCTTGAGGCTCTGTCTCAAAAAACAAACAAACAAACAAAAAACAAAGTTGCATAATAAAAGGCCTCCTTGCTTTTAACAAGTGAGAGAAAAGTGAGAGAAAGGAACTCTAAGTATGTTTGATTAAAGTAAAACTTTAGCAAGAGATATGAATATACTTGAAAAAAAAAAGAAATCAGAAATGTACAAATCACTGGATGAGTGTCAATTATTGTGGGAGAATTATTTATCAAATAGTTATTAAAGAGATTATAGGTGTCTGAGAGATGGAAATATGAGAATCAAATGAAGTATTTTTAGATTTTGAATTTTTACTTGAAGAAAAGTTACTTTCTGTGAATATTTCTGATGTACAAAGAAGTGGCCACTGACTTGCCTCTTACATAGTCCAACCACTTAAATTTTGTGGAAATTTCAACTGAAATAGTTTTAAATAGCACTTACTATCAGTAATTTGGATTCTCTAAAATAGATTCATGAATTTTTCTTCGTTTTACCCAAATTTGGAAATGGTCTTGAGAATTTTTTAAAAACAATACTAGTCACAGGAGCATCCTGCAAAATCAGTATCAGTAAACTGAAGTTAGTAAAAAATTAAGATCATCTCTTGGTCAAGAGTAGATTTTGGCAACTTTATTGATGAGTTTGTGTCCATTAAAATGATAATAACATAAACTAATAACAAAAGATGAATACAAGTCACATTGATCACTTCTTGTAATTCCAGAGGTCAAACATAACTTGAGGATCACAAAATTGAATATAATTTTTTCCTTTCTTAAAACGTGTGTACTTTTTTTGGCACCCAGTGTATTTTGGTAAAGCATTTGGGAGTTATGAGAAGGTAAGTGCTAGCAAGAGTCCATGAGTATTTGGCAAGCACAAAGTTTTATATTTTTAAGAAACTTTTCAGTGACTTTCTGAAAGTGCATTTATAACATGGAGGATCAGCAAGCTGCCAGGAGGTCTGTCTGCCTTGATCTCTTAGAAAAATCTGTCTCCTTCTTTCTCTTCATAAATCTGCAGCCAACAGAAACTCCCAAGAGTAATAAGCAGGACACCTCTTGTAACCGATGGGCTCATAGCTGCTGTCTTGCCTGCCTTTTTAATTTCCTCTTACCTCCCTTTTTTATTTTTTGGCTCTAGTTTCTCCCAACTAATTCTCTCAAGTTGTCTGGTAAAGTGTCTGGGTCCTCCTAGTGGCCAAACCCAGAAGACACCTTCTACAAAGTTGTATTTTTTTTAATTAAATCATAGCTGTGTACATTTATATGATCATGGGGCATCATACACTAGGTTCATAGACCGTTTGACACATTTTCATCACACTGGTCAACACAGCCTTCCTGGCATTCTCCCAGTTATTGTGCCAAGACATCTACATTTCGTATCTACCAAGTTTTTTCTTCCTGTAAAACACTTCATGATTCTTTGTTTCACTTTCACTTCTAACCTCCCTTCTAGGCTCCTCACCTTCTTTGTATGTTTCCTGGTCTAGTGTCTGGCCCCCTTCCCAGTAGTGCTGCATACTGTAGGAGGAAGGATCTTCCTCTGCTTTAACAGTCATATATAGGCTTATGACTTATTAAATTGTCTTTTTTTGCACTCAAATCTTTTTGACTACAAAAGAGAACTCTTTCACTTGAGCACTAGTCTAGATTCTTGTATCCAACTTTCTAGTGGGCATACCTGCCTGGACTAACATCTAGAATAGGTGTCACAAATTATTAATGGATTATCACAAATAGGGCCTATGAGAGAAAAAATACAGTTATAGTGACTTAACGTTGTGGAGTAATAAACCCTCCCGAGAATCATATGAAATTTAAGGGATGTTATCCCTTAAAGAAGTGCACATGAATTTACTGGTAGATTCGGAGTTTCCTAGACTATACCATCTAGATTACAACCCTTTATAGCATGTTGCTGATGTTACTGTACTAAATACTCTAGGCAGTTGTAACATAATAGTGTGTGTGTATCTAAACATACAAAATGTACACTAAAAATAGTGTATTATACTCTTAAGGTACCATGATTTTATATGTGGTCTATTGTTGACCAAAATGTTACCAATATTATTTTTATTCTTTAAGGCAGATTTTGACAAATACTGTGGCTCCTCTTTGGAACTAGAGATGAACTTAAAGATCATGATATCTAAATATCTCATTTTACTAATGAAGAAAGTTTTCCTTCGAAAGGTAAATAACTTGTGTGTCTCCTGAGTCTAGATGTACAGCTTTTTCTGTTATGTGCTCACTTACGTTCTTGCTTATTCTCCCAGTGGGATCTGAAAATTTACAGGACATACCCTACTCTGTTGATGTTGGGACAAAATTTAAATAGAGACAACTGAGTAATCTTTAAATTTAGATTTATTTTTTTGTCTGCTCTAGCCTATTTTTCTTATTGGGTTTTGCCATTTTTGCTAGTCATATACTTTGATAGATCATAGACTCCAGTTAACTGATTGAACTTGGCTTTGTCATGAACTGTGTGCTCCCCTTTGATTACTTCAGTTTTAGACTGAATTATTCATAGTAGGCTTAACTTATGGTTCCCAGCAGTTAGCTCATGTTGGTCATCCTGACATTAAAATATTCTTTGACCTATGTTTGACTATTTCCTAGCTGGTTGTGCCCCTCTCCTGTTGGTCTCCTAAGGAGTATATAATTTAAGAGGTTACTTTAAGCTTTTACAGTGTAAGTTATTTTGGTTTGCATCATGTTTATACATGTCCTTGTATTTGTGTATCAAAATCCTTATATTAGTCATTAAAAAAACTCTAGTGGTCCAATGAATGTTACTAAATGCCTTGCAGATGCTGACCTCTGGAACTGTGCAACTGTAGATGTCCATGCTGGTGATGGCTTGACTCAGTCTCCTGGGCTGCATATGGACAAATTTTCACACCTGTTGTCATAGACCAGGGTGGGTAGTATTTTCTACAAATGATCCTTAGCCCCCAACATCAGACCCGGACCACCTGTTCTCCAGAAGGATGGGACAGTCTGATGCACATGTTTTCATTCATAGGGGACAATGAAAAAGGAGTTTCCAGACATTGATACTTTTCCTTTTTTATTAAGGGACTGAATGCCAATAGCCCAAAGGCTTTTCTGAGAAACAAGTATATGTGGTCTGTATCCTCTTTGTGAGGTAAAGATGTCCTCAAGGCCTCAAGGAGTGTTCAAATAGTTTTTGGGAATGTGGGCAGGAATTGTGGGCAGAATACATTCTGTGACATGAGAGTCCAGGCTCCTCTTTTCCTCCTCACCTGAAACTTCAGGGTTCATCCCTATGTGTGAAGTAGTTTTAACCCTCAGGGTTTGTATGTCCCACATGACAAAAGGGTGAGATGGGTGACAAAAGGGTGAGATGGCTGAAAAGGTGAGATGTAGATTCCTCCCTGAAGATTGAATATACTGTTGTGGGTTGAAATCTTGAATATCCATAGTGGAGTTTCTATCTCTCTCTTTTTGAAGCCAGAGGTTAGAACCACATGAGCATCCAACCTATTTAGTTTCAAGACCCAATGATCCAAGAAGAACTGACCCTTTTCTGGCTCAGGGAACCTGCATTTCACTGGAGCTCCATGTGAAGCAAGTTTGGAAGTCATCTGTCTTGTTCTGACTGACTCTTCTCTCTATTTTGAAGGGCATATGACTGGCTTGATTTCTGTGGAAAAAGAACTGGTCCAGGTTCTGAAAGAATAAACCCTTTTTGATGAAGCCAAATACTATATGATGAAAAGGTGAAGGTAATCTGTTATTCTCCATTCTCCCTAGCACATTGTCCTCCTCTCACTCTGCAAACACAGAAATTAACATGAATATATGCCTAGAGATAATATGTGTAGGGTGCCTGACAAAAGTAAATGCAAATCTTCTCTGAAGGGACATATGCTAGATCCAGGCCACACAGGCCCTGCTGAACATGAGTTCACAATCCTAAATTATAAAAACAATTTATCATAAATGTCTGCACAAATAATAGAAAAGAGAATTAAAATTATATTCCTAAGAACTTCAGTTAGTAGAGGCTCATAAAAGAAGTATATTTAAAATCATTAAACACATAAAAGATGAAATAGAAAATACAAGAAAGTAACACAGTTCATCAAAAAGGCCATGCAATGGCCAGATGTGGTGGCTTATGCCTCTAATCCTAGCACTCTGGGAGGCTGTGGTGGGTAGATTACTTGTGCTCAGGCGTTTGAGACCAGTCTGAGCAAGAGCAAGATCCCATCTCTACTAAAAATAGAAAAATTAGCTGGGCATAGTGGCATCTGTAGTCCTAGCTACTTGGGAGGCTGAGGCAAGAGGATCTCTTAAGTCCAAGAAGTTGAGGTTGCTGTGAGATATTATGCCACAGCACTTTGCTCGGGGCAATAGAGGGAGACTCTCTCTCTCTCTCAAAAAAAGGCCATACAGGTTTTTTTTTTTTTGAGATAGAGCCTCAAGCTGTCACCCATCACAGCTCACAGCAACCTCCAACTCCTGGGCTCAAGCGATTCTCTTGCCTTAGACTCCCAAGTAGCTGGGACTACAGGCACCCACCATAATGCCCCGCCATTTTTTTTTTTTTTTTTTTTTTTTTGGTTGGAGCCATCATTGTTGTTTGGCAAGCCTGGGCTGGATTCAAACTGCCAGGTTTTTTTTTTTTTTGTTGTTGTTGTTTGTTTGTTTTGAGACAATTTCAAGCTGTTGCCTTGGGTAGAGTGTCAGCTCACAGCAACCTCAGACTCTTGGGCTTAAGTGATTCTCTTGCCTCAGCCTCCCAAGTAGCTGGGACTATAGGTGCCCACCACAATGCCTGGCTATTTTTTATTGCAGTTGTCATTGTTGTTTAGGCCAGGTTTGAACCCGCCAGCCTGGGCCCACGTGGCTGGTGCCTTAATTACTGTGCTATGGGTGCCGAGCCGGCCAAATATATTTTGTAAAAGTAAAAAAAACAGTTCTCTAAATTGAAAATGCACTGGATTGGATAAATAGGACATACTGGTTATTAAGTTGTCGTCTCTTGGAACCAGGCTTACTCTCCTACAATCTGATTTGTGCTACTGGAACAAGAACCTGGCAAACTACAGTTCTCCCTTATCAACCAGATTCCTGTCCAATTCTGCCAATTGGGGGCACTAGAGGCAGGCTGAAATGCAGTAGGAGAAAGAAATGACCTGTTCTTTCCCGTTTTTGCCTACTGTTCCGGTCAATGTCAGTCTAGCAGCACTCTGAACTCCTGCAGTGGTAGTTGTTTTCAGTTTCTGGTTTTGCCCCCATCTTTCAGAAGGAGCTTTATTGTATCCATTTATAGATAGCAATAACATTGACTCAGGACTCTTTTCCCAGAGGTTTGAGTCCAGAACACTTGGTTCCTCCTTTTCCAGCTCCAGAAACATCTTAGAGATCTAGGGTCTAGAATTCTAGCTCTCTAGGGTCCCTAAGTTTAAATTGGGGCTGTCCAACCGGAAGCCCATCGGCTGTGTGCTGATTTTGCAAGGACTTGCTTTGCTTATCTGTGGTGTTAGATATCACAAAAGGTATGACGACCTTTTTTTTTTGCTAATCAGCTTTCATTAGTGTTTATGTATTTAATGTATGGCCCAAGACAACTCTTATTCTTCCAGTGTATGGCAGAGAAAAAAAGATTAGGAACCCCTGACTAAGGTCCTAGATTTAAGAATTAAACCTCTTCTCTTTTTCCCTCTAGTTGTAGGAGTGGGAACTGCTTTCAGAAGTTAGATCTCTGTCTTTATTTCACTGTCCCCTTTCTGCCTTTTAATTTCCTATAGTGAATCTTCTTTGATTTCATGGTCTGGTTTCTATTTTTTTCTCTTTAATTTCATGGTGCAGTTTTTGTTTTTCTAACTGGTGCCTAGCTGATACATAGATTATCCATGGCTAAAGACAGAATGAGTGACTTGGAAGATTGTGTGAAGTGTCAACCAGAGTGTACTACAGAGAGATGGAGATGGAAAAGAAGAATGAGGTTAATAGGTCCGGAGGAGTTCCTCTTTCAACAAAACTGAATTAGGTTGTTTTTGACCAGTATTCCCTTTGAGTGTTGAAAATACTTGCCAGAGTATTGAAGGCATACTCCAATATATAATCCCTCTACAAAGATGGGGAAACTTAGGGGTTCAAGGTATCTAAGAAATCTCCATGTAATCATTAAGTGACCACTGAGCTAACTTGAGCAGAGATTTAAGTTGACATAGAAGACAAAAAATACTTTACAGATTTAGTCCAACAAAATTGTTAAATAAACAAACATCATCTTCCTCTTCAGTAACAACCACCACCACCACCATCAAGTAGCAACAATAAATCACAAGTAGCAAGATAATGGCAAATCTTATTACCAGAGTTTTCATATCATATTATTTAAAATGACCAATTGTCAACCAAAGATGCAAAGAAACAGGAAAGCATAACTCTTATATAGGAAGAAAACAGTCTGGGTTCCTAGAAATTGAACTTACTAAGCAAAGACATTAAATCAGCTGTTTTTGTTTTGTTGTTGTTTTTTTTTTTTTCCAGTTTTGTTTTTTTTTTTGTTTTTTTCTTTTAGTTTTAATTTTTTATTTATTTATTTATTTTTATTTTTTCTTTTTTTTTTATTATAGATAAAAATATGCACCATAGATGTGGCCCAACCCATCACCCTCCCTGCACCCAAACCTCCCCCCTCCCTTCCCCTTCCTTGGTCCTTTCCTCATAGTCTTGTGGTATAGTTGGCTTATAGCCTTCATGTGAAAGCTATAGTTTACCTTCATAGTAGGGCTGAGTACATTGGATACTTTTTCTTCCATTCCTGGGATACTTTGCTAAGGAGAATATGTTCCAGCTCCATCCATGTAAACATGAAAGAGGTAAAGTC
>CAUYPK010086649.1:0-11084 GCA_963574355.1 Loris lydekkerianus | reverse complement strand
TGGATGGAGCTAGAACATATTCTTCTTAGTAAAGTATCTCAAGAATGGAAGAAAAAGTACCCAATGTACTCAGCCCTACTATGAAACTAATTTATGGCTTTCACATGAAAGCTATAACCCAGTTACAACCTAAGAATAGGGAAAAGGGGGAAAGGGAGAGGAGGGAGGGAGGAGGTGGGTGGACAGAGGGGTTCTGGTGGAATTACACCTGCGGGGCATCGAACAAGGGTATATGTGAAACTTAGTAAATGTGGAATGTAAATGTCTTGGCACAGTAACTGGGAAAATGCCAGGAAGGCTATGTTAACTATTGTGAAGAAAATGTGTCAATGGTCTGTGAAGCTAGTGTATGATGTCCCATGACCATATCAATGTACGTGGCTATGATTTAATAAAAATAAAAATAAATAAAATTAATAAAGTAATCAAATCTTTTATTGATGTGCAAACATTGAGGAAATTTGCCACAATGAGACCAGCTCTACAGGAAATACTTCAACCTGTTCTACACACTGACAATCAAAATGGACCACAAGCAAAGTAAGCAACCAGAAATTAAAGGTCAGAACCTAGCATCCACAATGATGCTAAAGATAAAACTAAGCAATGGACTTTCACAAAATAAGATGAATAGAATGCTACCAAACTTATCAATTATCTCAATAAATGTTAATGGCTTGAATTCCATACTGAAGAGGCACAGACTGGCTGATTGGATTATAAACCACAAGCCATCTATCTGCTGTCTTCAGGAAACACACCTAGCCTCAAAAGACAAATTAAAACTCAGAGTTAAGGGTTGGAAGACAAATTTTCAGACAAACGAAGTTCAGAAGAAAAGAGGGGTTGCAGTCTTATTTTCAGATAAAACTGGAATTAAAACAACTAAAGTCAAAAAAGACATATATGGACACTTCATATTGGTCAAGGGAAAAATACAAAAAGAAGACATTTCAATTCTAAATATTTATGCACCCAATTTAAATGCTTCCAGATTATTGAAACAGACCTTAATTAGTGTGAGCAATATGATATCCTATAACACCATAGTAACAAGGGACTTTAACACTCCTCTTACAGAGCTGGACAGATCCTCTAAACTGAAATTAAACAAATATATAAGGGACTTAAATAAGACCCTAGAACAACTGTGCTTGATAGATGTATATAGAACACGCCATCCCAAAGATAAAGAATATACATTCTTCTCATCGGCCCATGGAACATTCTCTAAAATTTATCATATCCTAGGACACAAAACAGACCTCAACAGAATCAAAAGAATTGAAAATTTACCTTGTATCTTCTCAAACCACAAGTCACCAAAGATGGAACTCAACTCCAACAAAAACATTCAATCCCACATGAAGGCATGGAAATTAAATAACCTTATGCTGACTGAAAGTAGGGTGCAGGAGGAAATGAAAGAGGAAATCATTAACTTCCTTGAGCATAACAGCAATGAAGGTACAAGCTACCAAAACCTGTGGGATACAGCAAAAGCAGTCCTGAGAGGAAAACTTACCACTTTAGAAGCCTACATACGAAAAACAGAAAGACAGCACATCAACAAACTCACAAGCCATCTTAATGAAATTGGAAAAAGAAGAACAATCTAAGCCTAAACCCAGCAGAACAAAAGAAATATCCAAAATTAAATCACAGATTAATGAAATTGAAAATGAAATAATCATTCAGAAAAGTAATGAAACAAGGAGCTGGTTTTCTGAAAAAATAAATAAAATAAATAAACCTTTGGCCAGATGAATGAGAAATAGAGAAGTAAAATCTCTAGAACTCAATCAGAACTCATAAAGGAGAAGTAACAACAGATGCCACAGAGATACAAGAGATTATCTCTGTATACTACCAGAAACTCTATGCCCAGAATTCCATAATGTGAAGGAAATGGATCAAAATTTGGAAACACACTCTCTCCCTAGACTTAGCCAGGAAGAAATAGATCTCCTGAACAGACTAATTTCAAGCACGGAGATCAAAGAAACTATAAAAAATCTCCCAAAAACACCAAAAGAAAAAAAAAATGCCCTGATCCAGATGTCTTCATACCAGAATTCTATCAAACCTTCAAAGAAGTGCTTATTCCCATAGTGCAGAAATTATTCCAAAAAATTGAGGAGAAAGGAATTTTCCCCAACATGTTCTACAAAGCAAACATCACCCTGATGCCAAAACCAGGAAAAGGCCTAACTAAAAAGGAGAACTTAAGACCAAATTCACTAATGACTATAGATGCAAAAACTCTCAACAAAATCATAGCCAACAGATTACAACTTAACATCAAAAAGTCATACATCATGATCAAGTAGGTTTCATCCCAGGGATGCAAGGCTGGTTTAACATATGCAAGTCCATAAACATTATTCACCACATCAACAAAATCAAAAACAAAGACCATATGATCCTTTCAATGGATGCAGAAAAAGCATTCAACAAAATCCAGCATCCTTTTCTAATTAGAACACTGTAGAGTATAGGCATATGTGGCACATTTCTGAAACTGATCAACACTATCTATGACAAACTCACAGCTAATATTTTACTGAATGGAGTAAAACTGAAAGCTTTTCCACTTAGAACTGGAACCAGACAATGCTGTCCTCTATCGCCACTACTATTCAACATAGTGCTGGAAGTTCTAGCCAATACAATTAGGCAAGAGAAGGAAATAAAAGGTATACAAATGGGAGCAGAGGAGGTCACACTCTCCCTCTTTGCTGATCTTATATTTAGAGAACCCCAAAGACTCAACCACAAGATTCTCTGGAAGTCATCAAAAAATACAGTAATGTCTCAGGATATAAAATCAATGTCCACAAATCAGTAGCCTTTGTATAAGCCAATAACAGCCAAGATAAGAAGCTAGTTAAGGACACAACTCCCTTCATCATAGCTTCAAAGAAAATGAAATATCTAGGAATATACTTAACAAAAGAGATGAAGGACCTCTATAAAGAAAATTATGGAACTCTAATAAAATAAATAGCAGGGGGACATTAACAAATGGAAGAACATACCATGCTCATGGCTGGGAAGGATCAACATTGTTAAAATGTCTATACTTTCCAAAGCAATCTACTGATTCAGTGCCATCCCTATTAAAGTGCCAACATCATATTTTCAATACTTGGAAAAAATCACTCTTCATTTTGTATGGAACCAGAAAAAATTCAGTATAGTTAAGGCAGTTTTTAGCAATAAAAATAAAACATGGGCATCAGCATACCAGATTTTAGGCTGTACTACAAGGAAATAGTGGTCAAGACAGCCTGGTACTGGCACAAAAATAGAGACATTGACATTTGGAATCAAATAGAAAACCAGGAAATGAAACTAACACCCTACAACCACCTAATCTTCTATAAACCAAACAAGAACATACACTGGGGGAATGAATCCCTATTCAATAAATGGTGCTGGGAGAACTGGATATCCACATGTAGAAGACCAAAACTGGACCTGCACCTTTCTCCACTCACAAAAGATGATTCAAGATGGATAAAAGACCTAAATTTAAGGCATGAAACTATAAAAATCCTCAAAGAAAGCATAGGAAAAACACTTGACGATATCAGCCTGGGGAAAGACTTTATGAAGACTTCTATAATTGCAACAACAAAAATAAGCAAGTGGGACTTAATTAAACTGAAAAGCTTCTGTACACCTAAGGAGATAACAACCAAAGCCAACAGACAACCAATGGGAAAGGATACAAAGTGTAAAATGGGAAAGGATATTTGTGTATTTTGAATCAGACAAAAGCTTGATAACTAGGACTTATAGAGAACTCAAATTAATTCACATGAAAAAAGCCAACAATCCCATATGTCAATGGGAAAGACACATGAATGGAACCATCTCTAAAATAGACAAATGAATGGCTACCAAACATGAAAAAAATGCTCATCATCCCTAATTATGAGAGGAATGGAAATCAAAACCACACTGAGATATCATCTAAGCCCAGCAAGAATCACAAAATCTCAAAACTGCAGATGCTGGTCTGGATGTAGAGAGAAAGGAATACTTTTATACTGCTGGTGGGAGGGCAAACTAATACAATTTTTTTGGAAGGAAGTATGGAGAACCCTTAAATAACTCCAGCTAGACCTCCCATTTGATCCTGCAATCCCATTATTGGGCATTTACCCAGAAGGAAAAAAATCCTTTTAGCACAAGGACACTTGCACTAGACTGTTTATCGCAGCTCAATTTACAATTGCCAAAATGTGGAAACAGCCTAAATGCCCACCAACTCAGGAATGGATTAACAAGCTGTGAGATACACACACACACACACACACACACACACACACACACACACACACACTATGGAATACTATTCAGCATTTTAAAAAGATGGAGACTTTACATCCTTTGTATTAAGCATGAATCCTATGTATTCAAGTTTAATATGAGGACAATTAATGACCTAGAGCACAGTGGGAGGTGAGGGAACAGAAGAGCAGAGAGAGAGAGAAGGAGGGAAAGGGTGAGGGAAAGGAAGAGTAGAGAGTGAGAAGGAGGGAGGGGAGGGAGAAGGAAGAGCACAGAGAGGAAAGAGGGGAGGGTTGTGGGGGTTGCAGTGTGTAACACACCTTTTGGGGAGCAAGACACAAGTATAAGATGGACTTTACCTAACAAATGAAATCAGTGTAACCTGGTTTCTTGTACCCTCAATGAATCCCCAAAAATAAAAAAAATAAAAAGTTGAAAGGGTGCGGTGGCTCACACCTGTAATCCTAGCACTCTGGGAGGCCAAGGCAGGTGGATTGCTTAAGCTCGAGAGTTGGAGGCTAGGCTGAGCAAAAGTGAGACCCCATCTCTACTTAAAAAAAATAGAAAAACTGAGGCAAGAGAATTGCTTGAGACCAAGAATTGGAGGTTGCTGTAAGCTATGAGACACCAGGGCAATAGCTTGAGACTCTGTCTAAAAAAAAAAAATCAAAGGCCAAGAATATCAGCTGTTTGTCAAGGGTCCCAAGATAAATCCTGATAATAAGAGATTTTTAAAAATTCTTTCTTTGGCTATTTGTGCTATTCTCTGATTCCATACGAAACATAGAATTATTGTTCTACATCTGTGAAAAAATGCATTTTTGCATTTTAATGGAGATTGCATTGAGTTTGTAGATCACTTTGAATAGAATAGACACATTAATAATGTTGATTCAGCTGATCCATGAGCATATTTCTCCATTTGTTTACATCGTCTGAAATTTCCTTCCTTTGTGGCTCATAGTTCTCTAGAGATCATTTACTCCTTGGTCAAATATAAGCCTAGGTCTTTTATTTTCTTTGCTGCCATTAGGAAAGGTATTGGCCCTCTGATGTGATTCTAAGCTTGACTACTGTCAGTGTGTAGAAATGCTACTGACATGTCTATGCTGATTTTGTAACTTGAGACTCTGCTGATTTATCAATTCCAGGAGTCTTTTGGCAGAATCATTGGGGTTTTCTAGGAATAAGATCATATAGTCAGCAAAGAGTAATAGTTTGACCTCTTCTCTACCCATTTGAATACCCATGATTTCCTTGTCCTGTCTGATTGCTCTGGCTAGGACTTCCAGCACTGTGTTGAATAGAAGTGCTAATAGTGGGCAACCTTATCTAGTTCCATATCAAAGCAGGAAAGGTTCTAAGTTTTCTCTATTCAGTATGATATTAACTGTGGCTTTGTTGTACATGGCTTTTATAATTTTGAAGTATATTCCAACTATACCTATTTTGCTAAGGGTTCTTCAAAAAAGAAGCTAAATTTTTTCAAATGCTTTCTCTGTTATCTATTAAGATGATCACATGGTCTTTTTTGGCTTTTTAGTGTTGTTATTGTGTCCTTTCATGACTTTGGTATCAAGATGACAAAAATTGGCTTTGTAAAATTGGTTGGGGAGGAATCCCTTCTTCTCAATGTCATGAAATAATGTCTGCAGTATATACAGAAGTTCCTTTTCATAGGCCTGGTAAAATTCAGCTGTGACACTATCTGGTCTAGTACTTCTTTTTGTTGGAAGGATTTCAACAAAAACAAAATTCTTGTTTCAGTTCTGTTATTTATTATTGGTCTGTTTAGGAGTTCTCTTTCTTCCAAAATGAGCCTAGGGAGGTTGTGTGCCCAAAAGATTCTTTTTTTTTTTTTTTTTCCAACATTTTCTGGTTTATGTGCACAGAGGTTTTTATACTTTACAGAAATGATGTTTAATATTTCCAAGGTATCAACTGTAATATTTCCTTTTTCATTTTGGATTGAGCTTATTATTAAGCTCCTTTCTTTTCTGTTTTGGTTAATCTAGCAAGAGGTCTGTTGATGTTCATCTTTCAAAGATTCAACTTTTTATTTCATTAACCTTCTGTACAATTATTTTATTATTGAGTTCATTTACTTTTGCTCTGACCTTGGTCATTTTTTTCTTCTTCTAGGTTTAGGCCTAATTTGCTCTTTTTTTCTAATTCCTTGAGATGATTCATGATATTGTTGATAGTGATGTTTCTGGGGGGTTTTTTTTCCAGTTTTTGGCGGGTGCTGGTTTTGAACCCACCACCTCCAGCATATGGGGCTGGCACCCTACCCCTTTGAGCCACAGGCACCGCCTGATGTTTCTGTTTTTTCATGTAGGACTTTAAGGCTATGAATTTTCCTCTTAGAAATGTTTTTACTGAATCACATAGATTTTGATAACATGTATCCCCTTTATCATTTATTTTGAAGAATCTTATAATTTCCATTTTACTTTCCTCCTTTATGCAATAATTGTTCAGTAGTAGATCCTTCTGAGGCAGGGGAGTAAAGCAAAACTAGGCTCGGCCCTAGTAACTCCATGCAGGCATTAGCCACTCAGTCTGTGATAATTACAAAGCTACTGATTACAACCCTCACTGCAGCAGATGTTCCTGTTATCTATATGCCCTTCAGAGGATGCATGTTGAACCCATGTAGTAACCTTGTAACTTCCTTCACCTTCTGTTGTCTTTGAGGACAAGCAGCCATGCTCCAAGGGCATGAGCTGGCCTGACTGACCCTAAATCATGAGATTTTCACATGCACCCAAGCCCTAAAATGTATAAAAGGAAGGCCATAAATTGAGTCATGGGGGCTCCATTTTGGGGATGCTAGTTCACCAACTCTCCCAGCCAGTGAGATTCCTCTTCCACCTGGTGCCTGGGAATCTTTTTGTCTGCCTTGGCTCCTGCTACATTTTCTTGGTTCCTTGACCAGAAAGCAAGTCTTGGTGGTGAACCAAGCAGCCAGAATCTTTGGGTTGGTTTTTGCCCACCCCGGACTACTCCCATGGGGAACTCCAGTTGCTTTGATGATGCAGTCCTCAGAGCCCTCCTGAGACGAGTTCTCCCAAAGGAACACTTTGTGGAAACTGAGCTGCTGAAGTCCCTGTGGTGGCTGAGCACCAGGGAGGAACTGGCAATAAGCAGTGCCAAGATATCCATAGTATGGTAGGACCTATTGGGGCCACTAAAATTCTAGTGGAAAAAGGAGTCAGATCAACAACTTGGTCATTTGATCACTAGCAGGTGGGAGGTTTATAAAAAAGTATGGGTGCTGTGTAACTGAGACAGACACCAAGGGTGGTGTTCCAACTAAACATCATAGAGCCAAAGCGAGTGTTGGCTCTGAACAGGTCCTGTAGGACTCCTTGTATGACTAAGTGGAAGTCTGTGCTGGTGCACTGTACCAGCCTGTCTAAGCCAAGAGGGTCTTCCATTCCTGAGAGGGGAGTGTCCAGGGATGAGTGAAGCACCTGAGCAACCCCTTCATATTACCCTTACCTACACCCCTACCCTTCTTGTGGTATGAGTGCACTGTTTTGTCTTGGGGGGGGGAGACTCTGAGTGGAGATGGGAAACAAGCAAGGAAAGCCCATCCCACTAGCTACCATGTTGAAAAACTTTAAGAAAGGATTTGTAGGTGACTAGGGGATTACTATGGCCCTGGGAAAGTTAAAAAGTCTTTGTGAGCTGGAATGGCCCACTTTCAGAGTGAGATGGACATTGAAGGACAGAGAGCTCCTTAGTGTCTAGGTTATATATAGCACAGAGTCACTGAAAAGGGTGGTCATCCTCACCAGTTTCCCTACATTAATATTTTTATCAATGTAGTAATGAACCCACCACCTTGGTTGAGAGGGCAGGTAGCAACAGTGCTAGTGGCACAGGGACAGGAAGGGAAAGTGCTTTCCACCTGACCTGGAGTAGTGATGCCAAAGATATTGGCAGACCCTATGCCAAAAGACCCCCTACCTAGACAAAATTCCACCATCCCCGTACAGATAGATGGCAGGCGCTACAGCACCTGAGGAGCTGATTCTCCCTCCAAGGCAGACGGAGCCACACCCAGCACAGTCAGGTGCCCCTCCTGCAAAGAAAGGAAAGGTCTCAGAAGGTTTGCCCTCCCTTAGAAGCTCAACTAAGGCCTTAACCAGGAGTCCAGATGCCCCTCAGAGAGACTAGACACACCAGAGTGGATGAGGATGGGCACATGGTCGAACAGAGAATAATGATATATTAGCCATTCACGACCACAGATTTACTGAATTGGAGACATCACACTCCTTCTTACATGTAGAAACCCCAGGCTTTGGCCGATTTGATGCATAAACATTTTTTAAACCCATAACCCCATATGGGCCAATTGCCACCAGCTGCTCATGACTCTGTTTAACATGAATGAGAGATGCCATGTGATTCAGGCTGCCTCTAGGTGGTTAAAAGAAAATGCCCCCAGAAGAGTTCCAAAACCTCCAGGAATATGTTCAGGGCCAGCTTCCTGGAGAGGACCTGAATGTGGCAGAGGGCATGGTACACCTGACCCAATACCAAGAGGTATTGTTGTAGGGGCTAAGGAGAGGAGGAGAGAAAACTACTAATCTAACCCAAGTGAATAAGGTTCTCCAAGAAAAGACTGAGAGCCCAGGCCAATTCTATGAGAGGTTATGTGAAGCATTTCAATATATACTACCCCTTTCAACCTGAGAGCCCTGAAAACCAGAAGATGGTTAATATGGCCCTACTTAGTCAAAGTGCTCAGGATATATGGCAAAAACAGCAGAAGCAAGAGGGGTTTGCAGGCATGAACACCTCACATCTTCTTGAAATAGCCCAGCTGGTCTTTGTAAACCAGGAAGCAGTGAGGCATAGAGAGAAAGATAAGTGCATGAAACAGAGGGCCGATCTCATAGCCACAGCAATGAAGGGCTGGGGGGGACCCCTCCCTTTCAAAGAGGACAGGGTCAAGGTGTGTAAGGAAGTTAGAGGACCTTGGGTAAAAGGGCCCCCCTTGCAGAGAGATCAGTGTGCGATATGGCAAGAGACAGGGCATTGGAAGATTGAGTGTCCCCAGAAACAAGGAAATGTTGAAAACCTCAGGAGAGAGTCTGCAGACACAGAAAGGTAGAGATCCTTCTACAACTTAGTGGGAGAGGCCCTGCTAGACTGAAGGGGACCAGACTCAGGTGCTCACAGAGAGTCCATGGTCTGAGTAAGGATTGAGACAATGGTCATCTGTCTTTAATCTACTTAAACAGAACAATTTCCAGCCCAGAATTTTATATCCTGCTAAGCTAAGCTTTAAAATTGATGGAGAAATCAAATCTTTCATTGATATGCAAACATTGAGAATATTTGCCAAAACAAGACCAGACTTACAGGAAATATTTCAACCTGTTATACACACTGAACATCACAATGGACCTTCATCAAAGTAAACACCCAGAAATTAAAGGACAGAACCTAGTTTCCACAATGATGCAAAAGACAACACTAAGCAATGGACTTTCACAAAATAAGATGCATAGAACACTACCACACTTATCAATTATCTCAATAAATGTCAATGGCTTGAATTTCCCACTGAAGAGGCATAGATTGGCTGATTGGATTAAAAAACACAAGCCATCTAATTGCTGTCTGCAGGAAACACACCTCACATCAAAAGACAAATTAAAACTCAGAGTTAAAGGTTGGTAGACAATTTTTCAGGCAAATGGAATTCAGAAGAAAAGAGGGGTTGCAATCATATTTTCACATACATGTGGAATTAAAGCAACTAAAGTCAAAAAAGACAAAGATGGTCACTTCATATTGGTCAAGGGAAACAAACAACAAGAAGACATTTCAATTCTAAATATTTATGTACCCAATTTAAATGCTTCCAGATACTTGAAAAAGACTTTGTTTAGTTTGAGCAATGTTATATCCTATAACACCATCATAACAGGGGACTTCAATACTCTTCTCTCAGAGCTTGACAGATCCTCTAAACAGAAATTGAACAAAGATGTTAGAGTCTTAAATGAGACCTAGAACAACTGTGCTTGATAGATGTATATAGAATACTCCATCCCAAAGATAAGGAATATACATTTTTTTCATCATCCCATGAAACATTCTCCAAAATTGATCATATCCTAGGACACAAATCAAACCTCAACAGAATCAAAAGAATTGAAATTCTACCTTGCATCTTCTCAGACCAAAAGGCACTAAATGTGGAACTCAACTCCAACAACAACAACAGAAAAACTCCAACCTCACACAAAGGCATGGAAGTTAAACAACCTTTTGCTGAATGATAGTTGGGTGCAGAAAGAAATAAAAAAGGAAATCATTAACTTCTTTGAGTATAACAACAATGAAGACACAAGTTACAAAACCTATGGGATACAGCAAAAGCAATCCTGAGAGGAAAATTTATCTCTAGAAGCCTACATTCGAAAAACATCAACAAACTCACAAGCCATCTGGTGGAATTGGAAAAAGAAGAACAATCTAAACCTAAACCCAGCAGAAGAAAAGAAATATCCAAAATTAAATCAGAGATTAATGAAATTGAAAACAAAAGAATCATTCAGAAAATTAATAAAACAAGGAGTTAGTTTTTTGAAAAAATAAATAAAATAGATAAACCTTTGGCTAGACTAACTAGAAATAAAAAGTAAACTCTCTAGAAACCTCAATCAGAAATGACAAAGGGGAAATAACAACTGAAGCCATAGAGATACAAGAGATTATCTCTGAATGCTACCAGAAACTTTATGCCCAGAAATTCGACA
>CAUYPK010086648.1:0-11892 GCA_963574355.1 Loris lydekkerianus | reverse complement strand
GAAAAACCAACAGTGAAGTTATACATGGTTTACATATTAAAAAAAAAAAAAAAAAAAAAAAAAAAAGCAATACATTTATTAAACTCCTTGGCTCCAGGACTTGTAAAAATGGAAAAACCAGTAATAATCCTTTGCATTTCTAAGGCTTTTCATTACGTGTTATACTCTAGTTTATGTACCATCTCATCCTTTTATCTTATCTCTTCCTGCCTGCCAGTGATCCTTGTAGCATTTCTAAGGTCTTTTTTGAACTCTGAGTATTATCCTGCCCCCTAGATAAAGGCAAGGCTAGGCAAGTCACATTAGTTTTTGAAACAGGACCTCTAATCAAAAAATAATGATAATAATAATGAAATAAATGACCATACCAATCTCATTTTAGGAAGATGGCAAGAAGCTGTTAGAGCACTCGCTTTTTCTAACCTATCCCTTTTTTCTCAACTTTTTGCTCTCTTTATAGTCAGTGTACCTGGAAAAGAGAAGCAAGGTCAGTGTGTGGTAGTACAGAGGGACCTGTGGTAGCACTGGCCCACTTCAAGTCCACCTATGAAGTCCATGCCTGTGTAAAGAGACAAGGAAGATCATTATATATGACTCAGGGGTGGCGAACACGCGGCTAGAGCCACATGCGGCTCCCGGCCAAAATGAATTTCGGCTCTTTGCCTCTTATTATTTTGTATACTGTGGCTCTTTGCCAAGTTTGGATTTTGTTATGCTGCTTCTGAGGAGGGACCTCTGAGGAGTGATCTCCGAGCATGTAGTTGAACTTGTTCGCCACCCCTGGAGTAGAGTGTCATGGCATCATCATAGTTCACAGCAACTTCAGACTCCTGGGCTCAAGCAATCCTCTTGCCTTAGCCTCTGAAATAGCTGGGACTACAGGCACCCACCACAATGCCCAGCTAGTTTTCTTTATTTTTAGTAGAGACAGGGTCTCGCTCTTGCTCAGGCTGGTCTCAACTCCTGAGCTCAAGCAATCCGCCTGCCTCTGCATTTCAGAGTACCAGGCCCACATCCTCCTCTTGAATACATTTGCTAGGCCTTTGGTATGCTACATTTCCAGCCATTCCCAAACACGTCTGTCTGCATTGCTCATTCTCCTGCCATTCCTCCAAGAGTTGGGTTGTTCTGCATGGGACACTCTATCATTTCCTGCAGTGCTCTTGCCTAAGTGGCATCCTCTAGCCTCATCTTAAATACTGTCTATGCCGTTATGAATCCCCAGATTTATTCCCAGCCCTGCTTTCTCTATGAACTCTTCAGCAGGACATCCCTCTGCCTCCTCAATCTCTACCCTTGGAGGTAACACATTTCAAACTAAATGTACGTCTCCTAATATCTATAAATTGTTTATCCAGCACACCAGTTTTCCTCAACTCAGTAAATGATATCACTCACCTATTTGGAAAAACCTAGTGTCATCTTTGATTCCCTTGTCTGTTTCATATACCACATTGAATCCATTTGTTAGTTGCCATTGATTCTGCCTCCAAAATAGATCCCAAATTTAACCATTTCTCATCTCTATTGCTACAACCCCAATCTAAAAGCCATTATCCCATAACTGAAATATTTAAACAACTTTCATCTGGCCTTTATGATTCTACACTTATCCTATCACTCCTCTGCTCAGAAACTTCTAGGGTAGTATAAAGGATGGCAAAATTCATCATTTATAAGTTTTTTGCTGTAAATATCAGGTCATATCTTTGCAGTTGCAATTTACTTGGCTCTGTTGCCATGTAATGGTCTCAACATTGGCAGGGAGACAGAAGCCAGAACTGAGAGTCTGGTGGGGTAAAAGCAAATCCCAGGAGGGAAGAAATGTCAGTGGAAAATAAAATAAAGCAGATGTCAAGAGAAGGGAAGAAAGGGAGAAAGAGAATGAGGTAGAGAAGGAAAAGTGGGAGATTAAAAGTTCTCTTTCACTGAAATGTTGTCAAAAAGATTCTCAGCTGGGACCGCCTTATTTACACTTTAGTGAAAAGGAGAAAGTGTGTGCCAAACTCACCCCCAGAGAGAACGATTTCCTATTTTTCATATTGTTTGTTTAATGTCAATTTACTTTAGAGCTAAGATTAAAAACTTAGCTTTCATGAAAACATTTTTTAGTACTTATATAAGCTTTACGCACTCATTTTAGTGATAGGTATTAACTGTAATAGATGGCTAGGCTGAACAAAGGCTATACAACACGCGTGGAACTTGTAAGGAATGCCAACTATGGTAACACAGTTGCCTTAAAAAAAATTTATTGAAATTAAAATCCAAAGTCTTTTCCAATGACTAAACACCCCTAAAGTGATTTGACCTGGGTCTGACTCCTAAACAGCTCCTAGGAAGATACTGCCCCTAATTTCCCACTCCCCAGTCAGATTGGCTGTGACCCTCTCACAGGACAAGATCATTTCTATCTGGGAGTTTTTGGTCTCATTTCTCTTTTCTACAGAACTGTTTTGCCTTGGAGTTCAGCAGAACTCCATATTTCAAGTATATACTAAAATGGCACTGCCTTGGAGAGGGCACAGCTTCCCCTGATCAGCTCCTCTCCTCTCCCACCTCCACCCAACGTTTGGCTGATCTTTTCTCTTGGGAGCTCTCTGAAATGATAGCGAGATCTTTCTCCGTCTCGCTCACTGCTGTAACCACTGACTAGAACAGCACATTAAAGGTGTTCAACTAATATATGCTGAATGGATATAACTTTGAAAAATAATTATAAGTTTCTCATTACTTGTAATTTTTTTCAAAACTTTTGAAAATATGGTACTTAGAAGACAACATTATCAGCATCCCCCTTTCCAGACACTACAGTTTTTCAACATCACCCAGTAATTCATTAGTCTCCTTGGTGACCTTGTGGTATGTGTGACTTATGCTGAGTGGTGTAGTTTTGTTTCTCATTCTGTATGTGCTTTTCTTAACTATGTCTTATTCTGTCTGTGCAGCTAGGAGTTTCTTATAACTTTGTTAATTGATAAATTATTTTTAAAATACTTTTAATCCCACTTAAAAATATGAGTCTGAGAAAGGTGGGGATATTTACATCAGAATGCATAGTCTGTGGCAGGATGGTCTCAAGGTATTGTAGCATTTTTGGCTTTAGTGCCAGTGCTCTTTCTGTTACCCAATAGCATAGCCTTTTTAAAATCTGCTTTAGCTCAAATAATGCCCTTACACGTCCACGAATAGAAATTACCTGTCAGTGCTAGAATTGACGTCTGCGCCAGTAATCCAGCATCCTGCTCAGTTTCTTCATCTCCAATGTCAGTTTTGGACCCTGAGGAGAATTGAGGGGCAGGAATGTAAGTGCCAACCTTACCTTTGAGGGACATTTTAGAGGCAGAGGTGAGAGATAAACCCATGTCTGAACTTCGACGCAGTAGTCTTTCCACTGTAACATAACCTCCCTCTGCAACCCCATAGGGATGTCTTACCCCAAATGATGTCTGGAGGATTCTATGAATCATTTGGTTTGGTGCTAATTTACCCATGGGGGACACAACCCTTGCCTTGGCTGATCCAGCCTTCTTTTTATCTCTACTTTCTTTTTTAGAAGATAAAAAGAAAGCTGGATCAGATTTCTTCTTCAGATTCTGAGGTGGAATGAACAAAGGTGTAAGAATCGGTGCTCTACTCCAAAGGTGATTTCTAAAGATGAGACGGACAAGAACACAGGATTCCTAGACCTGTACTTGGACACCTTCTCACATCAACAGAGGTCTAAGAGTTTCTGACTGGGACCTGGGATTCAGAGGCTGTTACCTGCAGAAGAGGAAGATGATGCAGAGCTTTCCTCAGATTTATCATCCTCATTTTCAGAAAGACAATCTGAAATGATATCAAAAACAGATTGTTAACAGAACTAAGTTTCTAGAACGTACACATTTCAAGTTCTTCCCCTTGCACTGATGAGTAAATGGGGCTATTCTATGAATCCTGGAGATCTGGCCTATTACCCAAGCTGCCTGTTTGTTTTAGAGAATGATAGCCTTCTGCTAAGCAAAAGGGGAGGCAGAGTTTCCAGAAAACAAATAAGAGCTCATAATCCTTTTGCTTACAGATGAGATTCAAAGAATAATCAAAATCTTTAATCAAAGTTTGTCTGCAGTAGCATTTTCATTGTGGGGAAGGAAAGTCCATTTGTGTATAAAAGTTAGTCTTTCTACAACAAAAATAATCCCAGAGGGATGTTGCAAGCTGGAAAATATACCCATTTGTATTTTGTACATTAGAGTAGGGGTCACTAAACTATAGCCTGCAGGTCCAGCTCAGCTGGACACCAGCTTCTATAAACAAAGTTTTACTAAAACACACCAATATTCAAGTGTTCTTATTTTCTACTGCTACTTTTATGCAATAATAGTGAATTTCAGTCATGACAGATCATATGGTCCACAAAGCTTGAAATATTTACTACCTTTCAAAGAAAAATGGTGCCAACTCATCCACTGGAGTGGAGAGAAAGAAACACCCATGTTCCATTAACCCTCAAATCACTTATGCCTTCTGGTTTGTAGAAATATTAATTTCCAGACAGTTCCTTCTGAGGTAAAACCAGAGCTAAGCAGAGAATAGTAGAACATTCTTTATCTAGGAATGGGTATGGACTCCACATTGTACAGCCAGAGAAGCCCAGTCGAGCAAAAGGCGATCACTTAATTTAATAAGATTTCAGCACCATTCATTCGTTTAACAAACCTTCACTGAGCACCTATGATGCTCAGGTGTTCTTCCCATATGTTTGGGATCTCTTCCTGAATAAAGTAGAGATCCTTGCCTCATGGAGCTTACATCGCGGCAGGCAAAGACATAACAACATAATGAAAAAGTAAATTTTATCAAATGATTGAGGATAATTGTTAAAAAAAGGAAAATGTGTAGCAGTATAAAAATAATTGGGGTAGATCGGGGTATATTTTGGTAGCAAATAAGATGGACAGTCAAATGTCCTATAAATGAGGATCATTCATTCTTCACTTGCGAACAGGAGAAATAAAGGAGAAAGAAGCTGCATCAGGAGGCAGGAGGGAAGGGCTGTGGGCCCAGGCTACTCACTTAAACTCAGCTGAGCCTCCGTGTTGAGCAGGCGTTCTGCAAGGAGTCTGCTGGCCTTTTGAGTTTTCTCTTTGATTTCATCAAACAGGTTTCCAGTGTTGTTCACGATCAGAGTCACACCTTCTTCTATTTTGCGTAACTCACGTGTATTTAACACGCTATTTTCCAAGTCATCAAAAATGCCGTCCAGCATGCTCCTGGCCATCAGCTTCACCGCGTTGACCGGGTTTTCCTCCAGGGACCTCTGAGCTGTGACAACGACAGGATCTCAGAAGGACAGAATTCCCATGTCCGGCTCTAGGCTTGTGGTTCTCAAACGTTAATGTGCATTAGAATCATTTGGAAGGCTTGAGTAACAGAACTTCCTGACCCCATCCCAAGAAATTGTGATTTAACAGGTCAGAATGGGGCCCATGAACTTTTCATTTCTGACACTTTCTCAGTCGATGCCAAAGCTGCTGTTCCCAGGAGCACACTAGATGTCGTGCCCATCTTGGTCGCCCTTCTCCTTTTTCACAAATGCGGTGAAAAGTTTAGAGAAGCGAAACGACTTTACCGAAGAACTTAGTGAGAGCTGACTTAGTATCACTCGTGATTCCCTCACGTTTTTCACTTTTATTAATAACGAGTTTAAAAAACATTATCTTCAGTATGTGCAGCAGTAAAACATAAACACATTACACTTTATAAAATAATGTTTTTGTTTCTCCTTGTCCAGGCTGGCGGGGCGGCTCAGCCTGCAGAGGTCTGGGGCACAGACTGCAGCGCCTGACTTGCTGCTGCCAGGAAAGGCCGGCAGAGCATGTTCCTCTGCTCAACCACATGGGTCCTCCCCTGACAACAGAGGAAAGCAGGTGAGAATTCTCATTATGAGTTAAAATGAAAGCCTAGAATTATAGGAAAAGTCTAAGAATAAGAATCCAGCATTGTTTACATTTGTCTCTCCTTCAAGACACTGTTACGTATGAACAAAGAAAGATCCTGCTGCATGCCTGCTGCTGGGCGCCCTCTCTCCCTCCGTGCCCGGAGTGACAGCGCCATACGTGGTGAGAACCACCTCCACACTTCCCTCTTTCACCTGAACTGTATGTAACCCCCTCAAAATACAGCCCTGAGCGAAAAAACCAGAGCTACTCACCAGCCATGACTGTTTCCACTCCCGGAACAGAAGATCTGAAAGTGAAAGCAGTCAAGACCCAGCGTACTGATACTGCCTAACTGGGAAACTGCAGCTTTTCAAATTCTCTCATTTGTTGCCAAGATGAATTATGCTCCTGCTCATATACATAAATTCTTTCCTTTGGAAAACAGAAAGCAAAAATATCTTTCCCTCTGATAGAAGGAAGTTATTGGAATGAAAGCATGCACATTCAAACCCAAGTCTCTGTGCTCTGCTTTCCAGCCTATTTTTAAAACTATTGGGTAAATCAAATTAAACCCTGTTTGTCCCTGTGCCACTACCAGCCTTTAAATGCTAGTGTCTTCACTGAGCCTGCTCAGTATCAGAAGGGTGAGTCTGGTAAATGAAGGAAGAAAGAGGCTGCTGAGGACTGCCGAGGGGTGATACTTCTACCCCTGCTTTAAGTCAAATACCAACAGGGAGGAGCAGAGATTGCTTTTATTTTTTATTATTATTATTTTTTTTTATTTTGGCATGTCCCTGACCCCTCCCCCACATTGGTTTGCAACTTAAAAGCCCTGAAAAATAACCTCTCCCTTCTTCCTCTCCAAATCTGCTCATTTGTCAGCTATGGTATTGTTTATCCATGAGATCCAGGCATGTGTTTTTGTTTGTGAAATATACAAGGGACTTTTACTTAAATTATTTTTAAATAATAGATATGTGTTTGCCATTAAAATAGAAACACTAGAACAATAGGAAAGTTTATAAAATGAAAAAGCATCATCCAGCTTCTCTAACTTCACAGGACAAGGTAAACACAATTGTATGTTTAGCTTTCATCTTTGCGAATTTCTTTCTTATACTTTTGTAAAACACTTAATACAATGCTACCCTGTTTCCCCGGAAAATAAGACAGTGTCTTATATTAAGTTTTCCTCCCAAAGATGCACTAGGTCTTATTTTCAGGGGATGTCTTATCTTTCCTGTAAGTAGGTCTTATTTTCAGGGAAACAGGGTAATTTTATCAATGGCCCTAATTAATGGTTTCCTTATAGGAATTCCCTTTGCCTCAACTCTGAACTGGGCCTTTGACTTGCTTTGGGCTAACATGACACAGTAGTTCTCAGCCCAGGTTTTACAAAGCCTGTGCACTTCTCCCTCTTTGACACCTGAAACTCCATGCAAATAAGCCTGGGCTGGATCCCAGCTAAGAAACATCATGTGGGGGAGAGCCCAGCTGTCTCAACCAAGGCCATTTTTAGCCAGATGACTTCCAAACACATGAGCGATCCCAGCCTATTCAGTAGAGACACCTACCCTCTGTGCAGGTGACCACAGGGATGATACCAGCAGAAACAAGAAAAAACACTCAGCTGGCTAGTTCCCTTGGGAGCAATAGTCAGTGTTTATTGTGTTAAGCCGTTGAGTTTTGGAGTGTTTTGATACTCAACAATAGATCACCAACAGATACATATTTACCTACAGCTTTTTTTTTCTTATAGTGCCAGGATCATAAAATCATATTACCAATAATTTACTTTTTATTCTTGACTTCACAATGTATGACAAAAATGTGCTGGTTTATATTTTTTAAAAACCAGCACATTAAGGATTATCTGATTTTTGGATGGCTATATAGTATTAAAAGGGCTGATGGATTAAATCTTTTTTTTTTTTTTTCAAATTGCTACAATTCACAAGGTAGCTAGACCAGTAGTTCTCATAGGCACATAACCAAAACTACATTCTCTGGTACAGCTCTCCCCACCTAATTCCCCCATGCCAGATGTCATTTCCACAAATTATTTCTGATTTTGTTTTCTGGTGGTAATCTTTAAAGTTATCAATATGGACCATTTTCTCTCTATATTTCTTGACATATATAATACACACAATGCCTTCCTGATGTATATATTACACACAAAAACTGAGACGCAGCTCACTGACACCGAGCCCTCTCTGTTCTGTCTCCCTATAATTGATCATGATGTGATTTTCAATTTTTGTGTTGATTAACTTTAAAATATTAAATAATACATTCAAACTTCATTTCTTCTTTCACTGATGTCACAGTAGCTTAATCTTCTCTATGGAATTGATCATAGTTGTCCTCAGGCAATTTTCTTCGTTTCTCTTACCTCTGATATCATCTTTTCCAAATTTGTATTGTGGCAAAATATATGTAACACAAAATGCACCACCTTAGCCATTTCTAAGTGTACAATCCGGTGTTCTTAATACACATCCATAGTGTCCTGTAACTGAGACAGGGAACCAGCAGGCACTGCTTAACACCGATTCAACGCAGACTCAAAGAGCCCCTAACCACCCTGATTGAGGACAGTCAAAACCAAGATGACAAAGAAACTGGCAGCTCCCTCACCTCACAGCTCATTACACCCTAGTGTAGTATATTAGCATGCATACTTTCACTCCTTAGCTTATGATGAAGCCATTGCTTAAATTAAAAAACAAAACAGAACACTAAAGGTGTCGTTCTCCTCAGCAGAGAGAACTAGTCTATACTCTTTCTTGGAGTAGATTTTCTGATTTCCTAAATCAAACTTACCTTCACTTTACACTGTCAACTCACCCTTGAACTTTTTCACTTGAGTGAGAAGCCAAGGACCTATTTGGACTTTATGTAACTCCCAATGTTGGGAATTACTTTCCTGTAATATGGCTATGGTTCCTGTCCAGCTCCAGAATTTTTTTCATCTTGTGAATCTGAAACTCTATACTCAATAAATAACTCCCATTGCCTCCTCCCCAAGCCCCTGAAAACCACCATTCCACTTTCTGTATCTAAGAATTTGACTTCACTAGGCACCTCATGTAAGTGGAATCCTACAGTAGGGTTTTTGTGACTAGCCTATTGCACTTAACATAATGTTTTCAAGGTTCATTCATATTATAGCATATGTCAGAATTTCCTTTCTTTCCTTTATATGTGTAAAGGAAAATAAAAATCTCAGGACTACCAACCCTCATTTCTTATGCAAAAGGGAAGGTGAAGCCTGAAGATTGAGTTTGTAACAGCCTTTTCATTTGGAAGGGGGTTCTATTACTAATGAACTAAATGAACAGCTGCTACTAACATTATGCATTGGCCAGGTACCCGTTAAAAAGTGAAAGGCCTCAGGAAACTGCATGGACTGTCCTACAGACCATTCGTGAGAAAATCCCTTTCTGGGTTCCTATAGGCAAGGACATAGAAATTGCAACTTTGGTCTCCAGGCTACATCTAGCTCCTAAAACTGAAGTCTTTTCCATACCATGTAAATAAATAATTATAAGTTTATCTTCCAAGGTGCTGTTGTGCCCAGATCTTGAAATCCCCCACAAAGATCACAGAGGAGCTGAGTCCGATGCAAAAGCAAAAGCCTTTTGTTGCAAGCTCGAGCTTGGGCTCCTAGGGGCTCTGCTGCAACGGATCCGAGCCAGGAGCCTCGAGCGCTGGAGCACGGGGTTCTTACAGTCAGGTGCAGCGGGTGGGCATGCACAGCTTTAAACAAAGGGGGCATTTCTGGATTGGTTAGGTGGGGGTCCCTGGTTGGTGGGCGGTTGTCTCATGATTTTGGGGAATTGCCTGGGCTTGTCTGGAAAGTGAAACATACTGAGTGAAATAGTGAAATGGCGGGGAAAGCGAACTCTTAAGGTGGCGTTGGTCTCGTTCTTTCATTCCCCCCTCTACTTGTAAATCTCAGGGCCCAATCATGGGTCTGGCACCGTGTGTGTCATCTCTAGTTTTTTGTCTGAAAGGGGCCAGTACTGGCCTTTTAAGACCAGCAGTTGTACGACTTTTACAGTCAGGAGTAGGATTAATAACACTAGGGGACCAGCCAGGGATGATATCAGAATTGTTAGCCAAGAGAGACTTACACCAGCTCTGATTATTTTCTCTTTCTAATTTACGCTTGCGCAAGCTCTCCCGCACAAGGGTCATTGATTCTTTCACTATTCCTGAGTGATCAGCATAAAATCAGCATTTCTCGCCTAGAGCAGTGCACAACTTTCTTTTTTTTTTTTCAAAGTTCAAAGTTCAATTAAGATAAGTTCCTCGAGGAGTTTCCTCAGGCTTCAGCTGTGCAATGACCAGCCAGCTCCCAGTATGTGGCTGGAGCAGGGCATGTTGGATGCCTTAAAAGTTACCTTCACTTCTCAAGGGGCAGTGAAGTTTTATTCAGCCAGCTATGATGACAGCAGGTGAGGATTCTTCTTATCTTCACTGCCAGGCATGTGGTCAGGATGATGGTGCAAAGTCCTTTCTACCTTGGTTTGAGAGGGACCGGGTTCTGATTCCAGACTTAAACTTGGTCCTTTGATCTTCCAGAAAGAAAAGATATACAGACACAAAAAGACTAAACAGAACACAGTTAATTACTCTAGTGGAGATTTTTCCTGTTACTCTTTTTAGGGTTGAGCTCCAGAACTCATGGGATGAGAGGAGCTACTCAGAACACCTGGTACGGTTGGGATGCAGCCCTCTTTGCCTCAGTACTAACCCTAGTGTTCCTTTTAGTGATGGTGCTAAGGGTCTAGTCAAGGCACTTAACTCACCCTTCTGAGTCAATGTCCCTTGAGGTAGGGACTTAGCCTCCACAGTCTCTGTTAAGGTGACCACTGCATACCCAGCCCACCGCTCACCTTGTGCTATCACATAACTGATTTCATTTACACATAAGTTCCAGTCTGCATCTGTCCAGGGCTGGTCACGCAAAGTCAGGTCTATTAGAGTACACATTATCTATAACTTCTGTACAGTCATGCTCAGTCTCTCTTCCACTGACTGAAAGGAGTGTGGCTTGGTTTAGAGTGTTGCATTATAGAACCAAAAACATTCCTTAGTGTCCATTAAATTGACCACAGAGTGCAATTCTTTCGCTTTGAGATCCTGCCCTAGAGTCAGCTTATCAGCTTCTTGCACAAGGAGAGCAGTAGCGGCTAGAACCCATAAACAGGGAGGCCATTCTTTTGCCACTCCATTCAACTGCTTAGAGAGGTAGGCTACAGGCCTTGGCCAGGACTCAACCAGCTGGATTAATACGCCCATAGCCATTTTATCTCTCTCTGAGACATACAGAGTAAAGGTCTTGGCCAAGTCTGGCAGTCCCACTCCAGGTGCAGCCATCAGCCTCATCTTTAGCTGGGAGAAGGCACATTCCTATTTTTCTCCCCATTTTAAGGGCTTTCCCTCCTCTCCTTTAGTTGCCTCATACAGGGCTTAGTTAAGACGGCAAAGTTGGGGATCCAAAGACAACAGAAGCCGACCGGGCCTAAGGATTTCCAAACCTGCTTTTGGCTTGTGGGGCTAAGGAGGCAATTAATGACCTGCCTCTATTACATGCCTAAATACCTTTACTCCTGCTGGACAGTAAATCTTAGATAACGTACTTGTTGCTGGCAAATATGGGCCTTCTGTTTGGATACTTTATAGCCACATACCTCTAGATTTCGTAAAAGATAGTCCATGCCTCTGGTGCAACTCTCCTTGGTAGGGTGTCCTGAAAGGAGATCATCAACATATTGGAACAGCACACATTTTAATTCTTCAGCCGGGAATTTCTGGAGGTCATGAGCCAGCCTTTCTTCAAAAATCGTGTGTGTGAATGGATTAATAAATTGTGGTATATGTACACCATGAAATATTATGCAGCCTTAAAGAAAGATGGAGACTTTACCTTTTTCATGTTTACATGGATGGAGCTGGA